>VZTX01015200.1:0-33851 GCA_013400915.1 Pardalotus punctatus
GGGCCGCCCGGGCGGAGCGGACAGAGCCCTCCCGCCCAGGGGAAGCGCTCGGCCTCGGCTCTGAGCGTCGCGGCGCCGGGCGGGGCACGGGGCGGTGGCGCTCGGTGAAGGCTGATGGAAGCGCGCTTGGGGGGTAGCGGCTGCAAACCTGCGCGTGTTGCTGTGGCTGTGCGGAGCCCTCGCGGTCCGGGAGCGCGGACTGCGGCCGCCGGAGGCTCAGATCGCCGAGAAACGGGCAGGACGGTGGGAAGGCTCGGGCTGCCGGGCACGCGCTGGCGATAGAAACCCATACCCTGGAAAGAAAAAAAAATCCCTCTCTTAGGCTTATTTAAGCTTGCGCTTGAAACCGCGACTCTAGGCTTTTACCGAAGCGGTGTGGAATTCTGAAATAACGATACCGTTTAGCTCTTAAGAGCGGGTACTCTTTGCCTGTGCCTCTTCATCTGTAGTACGCTGTCAAAACATTGGCTGTCCCACGTGACAGTACCTTGGGAGCTCTTTAGGTACTTGGGTCTGGCTGCGCAGAGCTGCCTGTTCCTCCGCCGTCAGAACGGCCCCGCTAGACGTCCAGCCTTGGCTCGCTCATAGCACAGGTTCTCTTCGGCTCTGCAGAGGGGCAGCGTTCCCGTGGCATGTGCCGAACCTTGGCAGACGCGAGCAAAGAGCAAACTCTCATTTAACAGCATTCTCTCATAGGTTATATTTCGCTGAAGGAGTCTCATTTTGTTATGCATTCTGAATGGCTATGTGCTGCTTGCAATTCTCTCACCTTTTGTAACCTCTGGTTCAGCTTACCCGTTCTGTTTACACATTATAGACTTTTTCACCATTGCCTTAAGGGACAACCATTGTGTAAAGTTTTGCGTGAGCTTCTCTTCTTAGAAAAGAAAAAATAAAATCTTAAGAAATGTTGTAGAGACAGAGTTGATGAAACAAACGTGGTGTTTTCTTAATTACTTTGTTTAGTGTCTTGAGGTGAGAAATTTCTCTTTTGAGCAAGAGGACCTATTTTGATGTTTTAACAGAGTAAGTTTTTCAGTGTGGAAGTTAAATGTTCCCAGTACGTTGCTTATTTCTTGAAGCAAATGGAGATTGAGGTGCTATTCTGCAAGGTACTGTACAAACAGTTCAGTTTCTGCCATGTAGACTACAGAGGTCTGGCCTTGTCGTGTCAGAGTTGGACTCTTCCAACAAATTAGTCTTCTCACACCTCTTCCTGAGTCTTCAAGGCTTCCAAATTACAAGGCTGTCTTAAATTACAAGGCTGTGGTGCTATATTCTAAAAAGCTAATAAAGACATAAATGTAATTTCCAGAAAAGAAAGTAAAGCAAGACTAAGAGGATTCAAGACATAACAGTGAAACCCAATTGTGTTCCTACAACAGTGTCAGTCTGTAGACTCTACTCTGTTTCAGAATTGGCAGTGGGTTTAGCAACCTTGCAAAATTAATTGATTTGGTAGACTATTAGGAATAAAAAATGGCCTGTTTTCATCAACTCTGTCTTGTATTTTCACAGCACAGGCTAACAGTTAAATCATCAGAATTCCTGCATATGGCAAACTACAGATGGTAAGGAATTGTTTTATCATAAAGACAGTGGCATGTTTTCGCAGCACCATTTCATAGCACTGCCCTTTGACTGCATGTAGTTTGCTCTTGAGGATCACACAATGAAAGTACAGGACCCTTCAACTGAGCAGTTTTCAGGCTGTCCTTAAGTTAAACAGCAAAATTAAATTCTGTTATAGCAGCATATTCTGTCATGTTTCCCTTTAAGATCCGGTTTCTATAAGCTCCTGAACCATTGTGCAGCCTTTCAGAACAAAGCATGGTCTAATGCTTTGGAAGCAGCTAGGCTTCCCTCAGCAACCTTTTCCATTGGTGTGCAGAACTAGTAAGTTACCATACGGTTGCTTTTGTATCAGCACCAATGTTCTTTGTGGCTGAGGAAGCTCAAACAACTGTAGGACAAGTAGGAAAGTGACAACATAATAAACCGGATGAAATACAATTTTGATCATGGATACAGGAAGAAGAAAATATCAGGATGTAAATAATGTAATATGCTGTCAAAACTGAATTGCATTTCATGAGACAATAAAGAAATGCCTGTGTTGAAAAGACGTATCCCATGACTGTTGATTTTAAAGTCTGGGTTAAAAATAGAACTGTTTTGTGTTTGATGGAGAACCAAATGTATGAAGGCTTAATGTTGTCAGTTTAACTATGTTCTGCTGCTTTCTGTCTGTGATACTTGTATGACTCCCAATAATACAATCTCCTCATAAACTGATACAATAATCTTTACAATGCCTTTGTGTTAAAGGTAAACTGACTATATTAAAATAATTATTTAAAATTTAGAGGTGCTGTAATTAAATGACAAATTACTGCCTCTGTGTTGCCCTCAAATGTGTAATTAATTACAGTAATTAAAGTTAGACATTTAAAACTGTGATGCTTAAAAAAATGCATTTGATAAAAATAATGACCATAAAAGAGAAATTAATATATAGGTCATTTCTCCATTCTTTTACTGCTATAGCAAAAAGCTCATCTAGTCCATGTTGAATTACCTAATGCTTTAAATAAGGATGTCTGCATACAGTAGTACTGAAAGGTAGTGTCAGAGTAAGTAAACTGCCCTGCGCCCCATTTTTGGGAAAAAAACAGTTACAATGAATCAATAGAAATAAAAGATATAAACTCTGAACTGGGCCTTTTTTTTGCGTTCTGACATAATCTGCCAGATCTTCCAGACTTGGGGATATCAGCACTTAAAAGAGTTGCTCACAATCGTGAAGGCCAGTTAGGTGTGCAGTCTCAGACCTGAGTCTCTCTGTGCTGGTGCAACAGTCTGACCTTCCTTCCCGCATAACAAAGGCTGTGTGCTCAGACAGCTTAATTAACGGGATACAAAGGGCTGCTTCTCTGTTCTTCCTGTATTTGTTCCCAGCAGTGTTAGTAGGAAAGTTACTTGTTATGGGATGTCTGACTCAGAAGTCCAGGGATCTGCTATACGAACATGAAACACTAGTTCTAACTATGCAAAGGAATAACTTGCTAGAGGATTTAGGTAAATTTTGCATGACCATTGTTTTCACAGCAGGTGGATGTTTTCTGGGGTGTTACTCCGTGGTGAACGAACCATCGAAATAATGTAGTGAAAAACGTTACCCTAGCTACTCCTCCCTGCAAAATCCCGGTTACTTCCCCGGGTGGCGATGGTGCAGCCTGGCGTGGGGCCCTCGGCCCTGTCAGGTGTGTAACGGGGAGGGGAACGAAATCGGTCGCGGGACAGAGACACGGGACACGGGACACGTAGCGCGCGGGGCGCTGCCGGGCGCGAGCCCAGACCCACTGGAATCCCTGTCCGGCCGCTGCCGGGGTAGATGCGCCGCATGAGCGCGCTGTTTCCCTGCGTCACGAGCCGCGCGACTCATCGGCTTATGGGGCGCGGTTGTGGGCGAGCCGGCCAAACGCAGCGCCCACTGTAGAGCCCCGTCCCGAGCGGGGAGAGCCGGCTGGTTCGCGCGCCGGGGGCGGTGCTTGCGGCAGCCACGCTGCGCGCGTGGGAGGTGGGGCTTTCTGGGGGCGGGGCTTGTGTGAGGAGCAGTGTCGGGGGTTTCTCTCTTCGACCCAGCCTGGCCTCGCCGCAGCCATGATCCACAGCCTCTTCCTGATCAACGCCTCGGGGGACATCTTCCTGGAGAAGCACTGGAAGAGCGTCGTCAGCCGCTCCGTCTGTGACTACTTCTTTGAGGCGCAGGAGCGGGCCTCGGAGGCGGAGAACGTGCCGCCGGTGATCCCCACGCCGCACCACTACCTCCTTAGCGTCTACCGCCACAAGATCTTCTTCGTGGCCGTCATCCAGAGTGAGGTGCCGCCGCTCTTCGTCATCGAGTTCCTGCACCGCGTCGTGGACACGTTCCAGGTACGGCCGAGGGGCATGGGCCCCGCTGGCTGGAGCGGGGCAGCCTCGGCACGGCCGCGCTGCGGGAGAGAACGGGCGGGCGGCGCAAAAAGCCCCTCTGATTCGCAGCTATTCGTTTTGTCTTGTTTTCTATCACATAATTTTCATCCTGCGTTTGCGAGGATATAGGCAGGGCTTGCCGTAGTCAGGAATTTACTGCCTAGGATTACCATGGATTCGGGATCTACCTGTGCTCACAGGACGAACCTTTCAGCAATCGGTATTTCTGTTCTGCAGCCTTGTCTGCTCTGGGAATTGTGAACTAAGACCAAGCTGGCCTTGTTCTCGCAGGGAGCTTTTGCAATTTATAGCCACGTGCTTTAATCAATTACTGACAACCTACCCATGCTCTTACATCTAGTAATGTTTCTTGGAAGCTTTCCAAAGCAGTGAGTTGCAGGTGTTGCCACAGAGCGGCTGTATTCCCTCTGTGCTATGATTGACATGACTGCCGATCACCTTAGGGAAACGTTAGATGTCAGACTTCTGCCTGCCAACAACAGGATTGTGTGGTCTGGATTTGAAATGTCTTGTGACCTGTATCTTGCCAGAATACAGGAAATGTGTGTGCTTGGCCAGACAAGTATCACGGGAGCTTTCGCTTCCAGGATGTCAGTCGGAACGTGACTGTATTCTGAGTTATGTTTTTTTTACTTTAGGGAGTGGATTGGCTGTTCAGGCCAGCAATGGATCATGTCAGACCCTTAGGTCTTGTTTTTTATGAGGGTGCAAGGCATGAGTGTGTCATCAGTGGCTTAGACATACATTAAAACTTCATATGTCTGAAAAAGAAAGAGGGTTTGTAGTACGGAACTAGGATTTCTCTACTGTCCCAGGGTATGTATACTCATTCTTTGTGCAGAATGCCTGATCTCTTTAATTGCTGCAAATAACTAGAAGGTTAGGTTTGTGTTTGTGCACATGTGCTTGCTCTCTCCCGAAGGATTCTTGAAGTCCAGACAGAATAAGACTATAAGTAAAATAAATGTTCAGTTTTAAAAATGGCTGAATTAGTTGGTACTGCTGAGGCAGGGGTTTGCCAGCCTACTGGAGCAGTGGCAGAGGTGTGCTCAGAATTGTACATGTCTGTAGGAGTGGTCCATCTGTCCGATGTGCTTGTAGTAATGCAGGGAGTTTCAGTGTTGTTTTGCCTCCTCCAAGAAGAGGCTTGATTTATTCCTGTGTGGGAGGGCACTGAACTGAATGATCAGTAAGATTCTCTTTCAGAGATCATTGAGTAATTCTTTCTTTTGCACAGGATTATTTTGGTGTCTGTTCAGAGATAATAATCAAGGACAATGTTGTGGTGGTTTATGAGGTGCTGGAGGAGATGCTGGACAATGGCTTTCCATTGGCAACAGAGTCCAATATTCTTAAGGAACTGATAAAACCTCCTACTATTCTGCGAACAGTCGTCAACACCATCACAGGTACAGGGAAACAAGAAGTAGATAAACTGGGGAGTCCAGGTAGCAATATTCCTGCATAAGTAAATTAGGACACGAGTGAAGAAAATTTACGTTGTCCCATACCGTTCATGCAGCACAAGTGTATTTACACGAATCATGTGTTAGTGCTCTGCTTTGAGGTTCCTTCCAATTTCAGCACCAGCTGTACTTTGGTTTTTCATGTGGTTTTGGTTTGGGGTTTTTTAACCTGAAAGAGTCAGATTACATTTTCAGTTACAGCCCTGACATGACTTTCAGGATGAGTTAGTTTGATGTGAGTTTACACATCTCCATGTGTAGACATTTCCCCATGCATTACTGTGGTATGTTTTAGAGCTGGGTGAAAGAGAGATGTACATTTTTGGAGTACAGGGAGTCTGGAAGAGTAATTGCTCTCCTACAAAGAAACAGAGATTCTCGGGGATTAATTACAATTAAGCTCTATAAGGCCAAGAACTTCTTCTGGAGCATTGCCTAACTTCTGTGGTTGTTGATTCCCTTTATTCTTCCAGGAAGTACTAATGTGGGTGACCAGCTTCCTACTGGACAGCTCTCAGTGGTGCCTTGGAGACGTACTGGTGTAAAATATACCAACAACGAGGCCTATTTTGATGTGATTGAGGAGATAGACGCAATCATTGACAAATCGGGTATGAAAGTTGCTCCTGGCTAAGACAAGGATAACTTTCCCTGATAGTGCTTGAAGAGAGAGCTAGGTTTTCAGAGGTGCACCTTCATCCAGCTGTGGGAAGCTCCGTTCCTGTTTTTACTCTGGAATGTTGCTAACTTGTATGTTCTATTCAGTCAAAAATTTTACAGAGGCATCAATATTTTCACTTGTCCTTGTTCTTGAGCAATTCTATAATGGGAAAATAGAAAATGAGTAAAAATTGTGCACAGCACTTTCTCTTTAGTATTTGTGTATCTTAGACTTGTTAGAATTGGGAGCTGTTGTCATTGGCCATTAAAATGGACATTGCTGGTGTCCATGGTTCTTAATTGAATGAATCTTCTAGAGGAGTCATTGGGAATGATAAAGATGTTTAGCAGACAGCGTGATGACCCATCACATTTCATAAAGAAAATAGATTTCCCTCCTCCTCACTGGTAGTTTTTCCACTTTGGATTTTTTTGATCAGGTTCACATAACCACCTGTGTTTACTTTGTTGCTGCAGGTTCCACAATTACTGCTGAAATCCAAGGGGTGATTGATGCTTGTGTCAAGCTGACTGGGATGCCAGACCTTACCCTCTCCTTTATGGTAAAGCTCAAGGATGTATCTTTACTTCAGTATTTTGAAAAGGGTTTCCCAGCCCTGCTGCTAAGATCTCAGTGTCATGGTGATAGATTCCAGTACATCAGAATCTGGGTATGCCAGACAAAAAGAGAAAGAAATTACAATGGGAACTCATGAGGAAATTCAGCAACTTAGACCCTAAAAGGGCTTTGCCAGATTCCTTGTTTAAAGGAACAGGTAATGTATGCTGTGACTAAATTTTTGAAATACAGCGGTGCTTTAGGCAGATATCCTGAAGGGCCATCTCTTTTATGAGTATGCACCAATGCAATTATTTGACATGACCAAGTTTTCTAAAATAGTATAAAAAATATCCTAAAAAAGGATAGAGGTTATTGAGTACTGCTTTCACCTGGATATAACAGCATCAGACATGTCTGAATGTATAGACACCTTCAAAGGGTCAAGAGGGTGTCAAATGGTAGGCCCTTCATGGATAGAAGATTGATAAAAAGGGGAGGTAATTTTAATTCATACTGCCTTCACGAACCTTGTGACTTTCTGTTTGTTTTAGAACCCTCGGTTATTGGATGATGTCAGCTTTCATCCATGTGTGCGTTTTAAGCGCTGGGAGTCAGAGAGAATACTCTCCTTCATTCCACCTGATGGGAATTTTCGCTTGCTGTCCTACCATGTCAGTGCTCAGAAGTAGGTGATGAATGTAGTGCTGTGAATTACGAGATTTGGATCTTTCTGGCTAGGGAGAGGATAAAAGAAGGAACTTTTAAAGATGAGGTGGCATGTTGAGCCAAGTGAAGTAGAGGTGCATGGTAATTGCATTTTTCTTTCTTTAAATTACATATTTTCTCCTTGTTTGGAGCAGCAATTCTGTAATTCCTTTCTGGTCAGCCAACATTTTTCAAAGGCTAGCAGATAAACAAACTAGAGAGGGAAAGAATTAGTCAGTGTGGAGTAATTGGGCTGTTGATTTCATATGTTTATAAAAACTTCTGAGAATAAAACAAGATAGTTTGGTATTCCTGTTGATTTTTGACATCTCTCTTAATAGAACCACAAGTACTTGTCCACTGTTTGTGCTCTTTCCTAGAACCAGCTTGCCAAGTGCTATTTGGGATTACAGTTGCTAAAGAATTTTGTTAGACCTTTGTCAGATTTATCTCCAGTAGGTGAAAAGGAGTGGGAAATGCAACCAAAAGCACAAATGTGAAGTTCAAGTGCTACTTGCTAGCCTGATCATAACATGTAAAACCATTTCTCATGCTTTGCTCAAGCCTCCTGTTTTATTGTATGTAGTTCCCTGTTCTGATAGAAAAAATAGGATACAGCAAGTTTGATTACAAAAAGTGTAATTAAGACTTGAGAATGGAATTCTGACTTTGCTCTTAGCTCAAACAAGTGGGTGTAGGCTTTCCTCCTTTTTTAAGCAAATATGAAGGCAAGAGATCGACAAGGACTTTCTGTTTGTATCTTTATTCTAGTCTTGTGGCAATTCCTGTCTACGTTAAGCACAACATCAGTTTCCGTGATAGCAGCTCACTGGGACGGTTTGAGATCACAGTGGGGCCGAAGCAGACTATGGGGAAGACTGTAGAGGGAGTGATGGTCACTAGCCAGATGCCAAAAAGTGTCTTAAATATGACCCTTACTCCCTCCCAGGGAACACATGTCTTTGATCCAGTTACAAAGGTAAGAGGAAAAAGATAAATTAGATACTTTCTTTTAATCTTTCATATCTTTCCGAAAATGCAAGTCAAGCTGGTCACGCTTGCGTGAGCATTTCCATGAACACTGCTTTGCTGAAGGCATTATGTTGGGACGAGAACTTTTTCTGAACAATTCCATACTAGAAGTTTTCTTGATCCCCAGAACAAATACCTTTGTGTCCGAGTAGATTGTAGTTCTGACTACTTGGTCCGTGAAGAAAATCCAAACACCGTTCTTGTGTGATGGGGCATTAGTCTGGTGGATGGCTTACAAATGTCTGTGTATCTAGGTGTCACGCTCAGTGCTGCATGTTGGACTTGGGCTTTTGCGAACACTAAGGGTTGGTTAATGGGTTTTGATTTAGTTTGGGGTGTTCTGGTTTTGTTGTCTGAGCATGAGGAGTTAACGTTTTTTTTCTTATTGCAAACTTAAATCCGATGGGCTTACCCATGGGGCCTTTAGCACAAGCAGTGGAAATACCATTCATAGTAGGCTTTTGGGGAGCCTCGTGGAAAGAGAGGGAGAACAAAGGTCTGAGGTATCTGCTCCTTAATCCTGTGTCTAGCCAATATGAAAGGCAAGATACCAAGAAAAACACATTTTTCATAGAGAAGCATTAAAAGCTGTCATTGGAAGTGGACTCTTCTTTAGAAGGTGTTAACAGCATTTCAGTTTCACTGCTGCATTTTCTGTTCCTTTAAGTTACTGTCATGGGATGTTGGGAAAATAAACCCCCAGAAATTGCCAAGCCTGAAGGGGAGCATGAGCCTGCAAGCTGGGACATCAAAACCAGATGAAAACCCCACCATTAACCTGCAGTTTAAAATTCAGCAGCTGGCTATATCTGGTAGGTGACTGTGAGGTAAAGAAGTGGAATGTTCTCTACTGTGCCGGTGCTCATTCTGCATGTAGCTGAAGTAGCTTTGCAAACCTTCTGACATACATTCTACCTGAAACATGTTCTTCAAGCAAAAAAATTATCTGCTTTGACTACAGATACATGGCTTTGTTCTTTCTGGTGGTCTGTGAAACAACTTACCTACAGTTCCTTGCACTTCATGCTTACAGACCTGTAAAGAAATTTAGGGTATGGGTGTGTTTGTAAAGAATGATTCTAACAATTACTTAACAGTTGACAGCTTTTCTCCATTCTGTCTACTGCTTGCTAAAACTTTCGCTGTGCTTTCTACACCTCTAGTATGATCTTCTGTCCCTTTATCCTGAAGACCTGTCAGCTTTGTTTGTGCAGCAGTCAGTCTCATGCTGTGTTTGTTTGCCTTTAGGACTGAAGGTGAATCGCCTGGACATGTATGGGGAGAAGTACAAGCCATTCAAAGGGATAAAATACATGACTAAGGCTGGCAAGTTCCAAGTCCGAACCTAGAAGCTCCTGATACTGAGGAAGAGCACTTTTCCTGTTTCCCCTGTCCCTGGCTGTTGGATGCAGCCTCTTATCTCATCCATCTGTTTAGGGTTGCTTCCTCATCTGTAGTAGCATGAGCAGGAAAGCCAGTACTCAGAGTGCTGGAAAGCAGGGAAAAGTAAGGTTGACCTGAAACCACCTCATCCATACCTGAGTCTGAAGTATTTGGAACAATAGCAGATGGGAGAGGTGATCAGGTCCCTTGGGATTAGTGAGTCAGCTCTATAAGCTTGTATCACCTTGATTTTGCTGTCTTAGAGGAAATTCTAGGGATTTATGGCATTTTGTAACTCCTCTTCCTTGTATTTTGTTTGGCTTTTATCCCTTTGTTGATGATACAAAGTTGAATTTACACAGACTTCAACTCCAATGTGATGATCCAGCGTCTGCCTTCCTGGGTGTTAGGGTGGAGAGCTGTATAGTTCTTGCCAGTGGGAAGAACATCTAGCCATTCTGCCTCAAAGCGACTGGAAGAAGTGGAAGGGTAGATTGTTCCACTCAGGATGGGAAGCTGAGAAGCGTGAGATTGGGGATGGTGCCACAAAGGGAGGAAGGGAAGAAGTGGATTCTTTTCTAGGTATTTCATAAGGCATCCTGGTCATCGAGTATCTTGAGTCTCTGAATACAGACTTGAAATGTATTCAAATCTTGTAACTGATGGGTAGTGGCATCTCCATGTAATTCTGTTGCTTCTCTAATTTCATCAGTGTTTGAAGGTAGGAATTCTCCTAGCTTCTTTGGGGGATCAGAAGAGACAGAGGAGCTTTTGCGGAGACAGCACTGATGGAAATTGAAGCTGTGGCTACATAAAGATAACTATTGTCCTAGTAACTTGTTTGAACCTCTTTTTGCCTCTGCTTGCCTATTGCAAATGAAGGTGGTACTGCTGTTCTCCTGCTCACTGATGTCTTTCTTTGAGATAATTGTGACCTGGTACCTTTGTAGTGTTCCTGCCTGTCCTACCTGATTCCAGTTCCTGTACCAATCAGGCGCTGTGCAGATGGATTCAAGCCTACACCAGATTTTTCACTGGGATCGTCTCTTCCTCAGGACCTGTTGCTACATCTGCCCATTCCAGCCTGTGGTACATCCCTCTGTACAGCAGAAATAGGAAATGAGAGGCACCTGCACTGTTCATACTGTCTGTTACAGGCTCTTTAGCCACTACATGCCAATGTGTTTTCCCTTAGTAGCAGAACTTGCACCTATGCTGCTGTACACGTGACCACACACACGTGGCTGTGGACTCCAGCACATACAGTTCACACTTGCGAACAGAACAGGGTGACCCTAAACGAAAGACAGCGTCCATTCTGGTTTGCATGTGGTGGATACTTGCAGTGGATGAGTGGCATCTTGCTTATTGCAAGTTCCAGTGCAACTGAAGAATACCATAGCTGGTGGCATGCTGCTGAGGTGACATTACTGCTGAGCATGTTGAGTGCAAACAAAACTTTCAACAAGGGCATCAATAAAATTAATTTTTACATGTCATCTGTCTTATTTCAGAGTGGTTTGTGGAGGCTTTACAAGAAATACAGTCGGTATTTGAGAAGGAAGGTAAATTATGCCAGTTGGATTGTGTATAGTGGGTGCCTTAGGGAGCTAAATGTCTTTATGCAGGTGGCATTGTAAACCTGGAACTAAGTCCCTGTCTGAAAAGCTAAAATTAATTGCTTTCTTGGTAATTTTTCTTAGTGTTTTCCAAAAGGTGTGCTGAGTATTTCCTAGAACCTCAGTGAAAATGTCTTTAGGAATGCAGCTGAACCGTTTCTGTTTATTGGGTAGAGTAGCATGCTAAGGACAGTGCTTTGAGTATGTGGACAATTAAATACCTCATCACCTTCCTGCTCCTCAAGTATTGATACTGTCCTTCAGCTTTGTAACTTTGATTTTCAAAGGATATTTACTGCTGAAGTGATTCATGTTATTCAAGATACTGTAAGTGTATTGATATCAGTGTCAGGTGTGGTTCAGTTACATTTTATTGGTGGCTGTTGGATTGCATTGAGCTCAAATATTTTATTTAATAAACTGCTTGAATTGCAAAACAAAAGTTGCCTTCCTGAGGACACTGACTTGTGTTACTCCGTGGAATAGTTTAGACTGTTTTACAGGCTGCAGGTATTTGGCAGGCTTGGGAATGTCGGGATAGTGAGGCACAAGAGCACTTGGAAATGGGCTTAGGGGACATGAATGGAAATTAATTTGTATTATCTTCAAGGTTAATAAGAAAATAGAACTAGCAACAACAAAAAAGCACACCGAAAACCTGAACTGTGACTTATTAAAAAAACAACTGGGGGCTTTTTTTCCCTTTCCATTGGCTGGAATATGTGACTTGTTGCTGAAGCTAACTGGACTTACACCACTGTATCTCTGAGGGCATTAGAGAAGATCTCTTTGAGGTCAGTTTCTAAGCTGGTAGCTAGAAAGTCATGGACCATTTGTAAAGTTGCCATTCACAAAACCCCTTGGGAGAGAGTAATGGCCATCCTTACCAAATCTCTCTTCTATACCTACTTATTATATAAGATTCTTTATTTGAGTAGATGTGCTAGCAGGTTATCGGAGAGCTCCTTAAAAACTGTGAGAGTAAGTATTTTGAGTTACGATGTTTTGAATTTCCCAAATACAATAGGCTAGTAGTCTAGCTACTGAGTGATACAAAAGCTAAATTCCTTTTGTACCCTCAATACAATATTTTCCTTTTGTAAAATGGTAGTTATACCTGCTTTCTCTTTACAAAACAATTGGACAAAAGAGAAGCTCTCAGAGGCTTCACTCTTAGGATGTGCAGAGATGCTACTTTGTGTCACATGGCAGCTGCGATGCCAGGAAGTAACGCTGATTATTCAGATTCTGGCATTTGTGGTGACTTGGTTGTACCTGCCCTGTCTTCTGTTAAAGGGAAAAGCCTTGTGACATCTGATTTGACCTTTATTTGTGGATGTAAATCTAGCAGGCACTTAAACCAGCTACCAATACACTTGTCATTTGTTTTGCCCTGGTGCACTTAAGAGAGAGCTTTTGCTTTCATATCAGATGATAATGCATAGAAATGTAGTAGTCAAAAAATATGCATTGATTCTGTGGCAGATCAGGCTGGTGTTAAAATTTTTACCTATTCCATTATCAGGAGGAAAAGCAAGTGAAAGAATAAAATATCCTAATAAAGCATCCTGAATTTGCTCAGAGTTTAAGCTCAAACTTGCTTAATTAATGGGTTCCAAACCGGAAAAGCACGTAGTATATTGGTCTGGAAGTAAGTAGCCCATGCCTACAGCTTTGTTCTTTCTATTGGAAACCAACTTCTATTAAAACCAGCTTAAATTACCGAAGTCAAATGGTATAAAGACAGAGCTTAATGTCTTCCAATTGTACAGCCAAGTAAGGAGGGAGATGAAGTTTTCAGGAAATTAATTCCGGCCCTCTTCAGTTCACAGCTGTTCCTAAAACAATATAGCTGCTAAAGAGATGCATGATGTTCTGTCTTGGTTTATTCACTCAGGGTCAAAATTAATTTTTTATTGTATTTATGTGATTTGATACAAGGACGAAGTTTGGTGATGTTGGGGAAAAGGAGAATTAGCTTCTAATAACCGGTGATAAGGAAAGGAGAGTATTTTGAGAACGTACTCTGCCCACACATTGTAGTTTGACTTCCTGTTGTACTGGAAGTCATAAGCATATGGATAAACAGGGAGCCCCATCAGCATACTTAAACACCCAGAAGTAAGCTGTGAGGCCATGGTCACAAGGTTGCAAAGGGCTCATTTTTCTTTCTCAGAGTTTCATGGTGCTCTGAATCCAGTCAAGATAACGATTGACATTTGTATAAACACCAGGTATGTCTTTGCGGCCACATCCTATTCCCCAGCTGATGATTCCAATTAGATACATACGATCATCCTTCATACAGACCAGAGGCCCTCCAGAGTCACCCTGCAGAGAAGTAGGAGATTAGTAATAATCTCCTTTCCTCTTTGTTTGGTTTTGCATTGTTTTTCCCACCCCCTCTGGCTTTAGTGGTGCACTAGTGTTTACAGAAACACCCTATGTAGTATGCTCCCAAGTCAAGAGCTCTTTGTACTTTTTCATAAGTCACTTTTATGTTTCAGACTCCCTCAATGCTCCTCTCACGGGAAGAGACACAGAAAAAGGTAACACTAAAATGTCTCACTTCATATGGAGATCATTTATGAAACATAGGTGAAATGTTGAACAAAAAGAGGAAGGCCCTTATTCAAGCTATAAAGATCCAAGGGGTTTTATACTGCATTAAATAGCTGTTTAAAGAGAAAGGATGTGGCTTGAAGGCACGCCCTCCTTTTTCCTCCTGTCATAGCTGCTTGTTCTCCATCATCTTTCGGCCTTTATTCTTCTTTTCTCTACTTCTCAGTAGAGGGGCCCCCCCTTCCTTCTACAGAACCTCCTGCTGAGTGTTTTGCATGCTCACATAACAGAAAATATTAGGAAATGCTGGGGTGGATTTTCCTGTTCAGTTTTGTGGTATTTCCTGTATTTGGGATTTTCAGTCTGTGTTGCTCTGGTTTGATTGCTTAAGTGTGCCCTGCCTTCCCCTCTGTGAGGGGCAGGGGAAAAAAAATGAAAGATAAGCCACCAGTTCTGTTCTGTTCAACGAAAGTCTACTAGAGTGGCCATGTAGGCAAATGCGTAACTTCTTTAAACTATTTTCTGAAACTTTTTGTTTGGATAGCTCAAAGTAGAGACAAAAGAAAAAAGACAAGGAAAAGAAAATAAAAAAGAGGAACAGAATTTGGTTTACCTTGCAAGCATCATCAAGGTGCCTTGTGTCTCCTGCACATAACATATTGTCTGTAACTGTCCGGTTGTCTAGATACTGTGCTGTGCACCGACTGGCTGGGAACAATCTGACATGGCCTTCCTTCAGGTGTTCTGAATAGAATGGAGAAACTGGAAGAAAAATGATAATATAAATGACAGGTATATGTCCGTGTATGTGCATATATATGTTTTTAAAAAGTTGCAATTCAGTTTCCATACTTTAGGGGAGAGTGAACAGAAATAGCTCAGTGGCTAAACTAAAATTTCCTTGCCAAAGGGTCTTTTTTATATCTTGCATATTCCACTTCGCTAATCACAACAGCTTAAATCTAGCTGGGAGAGAATATTGTTTCTTCAGCAAGCTAGAGAGGTTTATGTAGGCTCCAAAGTAAAGATTGCCAGGTTTCTTGGGTGGATAAGTCATCTTTGCATAGTTCCATCAATCAAAATGAAGTCATAGGAAGTGTCTATGAAAATGCCTTTACTGTATGAAACAGGACGCTAAGTTTTTAATATTAGACTTGCGCTAACAAAAGTCAGATGCTTTGTCACACATAGTACCAAGTAACTGGTACACTTATATTGGAATGGAAGAGACTTGTTTGGTTGGTTGATTTGGATATCGGTTTTATTTTCACATATAGCTACAATTGCACAAAACTGAAACTTGGCAGGATTGTTGTTATTTAATAGAGTTTTGAATTACAGTTGCAGCATCCTTTCCCTCTCAAAATTTATCCTGTACTCCCTGTAAGCAATTCCAAGGACAAGGTTTAAAAGCACTTTAAAAACATTTTATGTCACACTTATATGCTACATCTTTGGGTCTGTTCCAAAACCCCTGTGGGTCCAAAATGTGATTAGATCTTGTATGATGGATACTTCACAGTTTCTGTCTTAAGAAGTTTATAAGTTAAAGAATTTAAAGAAAAAGGAAGAAAGTAAAATAAGAGCTGGGGGGAGGGGTTTGTTTGCTTTAAATACAGGTCTGCCTGTGTATTCTTTCAGACAGCTTTTATTCCTGTTCGTTATAGCTCACTTTAAAAACAATTTAGCCAGCCTTTTAATGTATATTTGGGATTGTTATTTCTTCGGCTTTTTTTTTGGCTAATCTCTGCATAGTCAATGTATCTTTTAGAACGATGCATCTATCTGCAACCGTATGGTATATCAAACATTGACAGAAATGGGTTTCTGTCCAAATTACAGTATCTAAATGTACTGACTATAGCAGAAATGTGGCAGCCCTGACTGCAAATCTTACATCTTTCCTACCTTATCCATTGTGCCATTTTTGTTTTTTTGTACTGTGGAGAGTATCAAGGAAGACTCTACTAGCCCATACAACTGCCAGAACTCAGATGAACAAAATAACTTACAACAGAACTTGTTTTTGAGTAACTCCTACATACATTTTGTAGTGCTCATATAAGCCAATATGATACAGTACACATTCAGTGATGCTAAAGGCTTGAATTCTTTTGAGGGCAGAGTACTCGAGCTTTGGACATACTATCTTCTACTTGCACGTAGACATGTATCTCCTACTTACATTCTTCATTTCTGCCATAACCAGAGATCTCACATTCAGTCCAGTCAGGCAGCTGCAGCTCTGGCACGGGGAGGCAGGCAGCACGGACAGTACTTGTTTCAACAGCACAGTCTTCTGCATCTGAGCTCAACTGCAGCAGAGCTGAAGATGGGAAAAAAAAAAACCAGAACACTTAATTAATCACAAA
Organism: Pardalotus punctatus; assembly: GCA_013400915.1. NCBI lineage: Eukaryota > Metazoa > Chordata > Aves > Passeriformes > Pardalotidae > Pardalotus > Pardalotus punctatus. Next base: position 16,358 of record VZTX01015200.1, read on the forward strand.
CTTGAGCCAACCATGACCTTTCCAGTCACAAAGTCGGAAAAGTTCTTACCAATATCATTGTTGAAATTTTCTGAGTCAAATCTCTGATGCACAATGTAATTCTTCACTTGAAACTTTTGTTCATTTTCCTCAGGAGTTGCTCGGGAAGTCCTACCCAGCACAATCTTCAACTGATTTGTACTAAAACTGAAGAACAAGAGAGTCTCTTATTCCCATGGTAACTGGAGTGGACCCTTCCCTTGAAGATGTGCTGTTGGAACGTCAGCTTTTTTTTTTAATTTTAGCACTATTATGACTTTTTTACTCAGGCAGTTTGACCTCAAAGTGACCTATTTGCCTTAATTTTTGTTCTATACGCTTACAGCCATCATGACAAAGCTCCTCTGCCAGCCCCTTGCTGTTCTCAACTTTTGGATGGCTCTGCATGTGTATTGACAACTTTGTTCTTAAGCTATCTGATATTCTGCTGTGGCGTCTTAATGCCAATCCTGCTAGTTTGCCCAATTAAATGCCTCTCTGTAATGCTCAGCACAATTAACTATAGTCTTTAGTGCAGAATTACTGGGATAAAGAGGCTTTTTTCCAAGTCTTATACCCTTTCAGTAAGGCTATACTGGATGCTTCTATTTTCTAGACTTTTTCCCCCCAGAAAGTACTGAATCCTCAACTTACCGTTCCTCAAAACAGTGAGCAGCTGACAAAACCCAGCAGGAACTGATGAGAATACCTCCACAGAGGAAGTGCTCTCCAGGCACTCGGCGATACTTCACAAAGATGGCAGCCTGCCATGGGTGAGCTGCAATGTCTGCATAGGAACCACCTCTAACCCTGTACTGGCGTGCTCTGCGCTGCCGTAAGCCACAGGTGGCTGTGGATGACAAACCCAGAAATAGCCTTTTTGTTCAGGCACTCTTGCTTTGAGTTTGGGTTAAGAGCCTGTTAGTCACCAGTTCATGTTGAGGCAGCCTGCCGTGAACTGTTTAGTATTTGACTCATCCCTGTTTCCTAGGAAACATGTATTCTGATTTGAAAAATCCAGTAAGGAAACCCTGCCTTTCCTGTCCTCCATTTCTGCAATCTTCCCTTCTGGCAGAGAAAAATGCACTCTTTTTTACTGGAAGACATTTGAGTTTAACACAGATTTTTCTCTCCAGATCTTATTTTACTGTAAGAGGCTTGAGTTTAATACAGATGACATGCAGGACAGTAGTGCTTCAAAGAAAGAGAAGAACCAGGAGTTGCCAGTATCCTTACAGCAAGTAGGCACATTGCAGTACTCCCATGTGAGCTGACTTCCTTTCAGGACATGGCACCAGGGCTTGCTGTCATTGTCAGGATTCCTGCAGCACAGGAAAGAGAAGAGCTATTGGTATTACCAGATCTGCAGTGAGCTTGCAGAGAGCTAAAGAGCTGTCAGACTGTGACCCGAGTCTATTCTTTTTGATTTTTCTAGAGATACAGAGGGTCCTAAGGGCACATGAAATTTGCACTTATGGAGTCTGATCTTAGAGAAGCATAGATAGGTCAGGTGGAATAAAACTACTGTTGTGAGTGAGCTTCATTGCCACCAGTAATGTAATTCCTGTGCTTTAAAATTCCATGTAAAAGAGAATTCTGAGTCCTGCCTTAGGTGTACAAGAGAGTCTGGTGGGACTTTTTATTCTACAACTGACTACATACCTGCAGAAATTGTGACTACCAAGGCCCAGCTGGTAAGCATCTCTTCTCCAAGCAGTATATAGCTTGTTGACAAGGATTCGAGAATTCCACTTCAAACAGGTAGCTCCAGTACTGGTAACACTGTGGCTGCCTCGGTAATCTGTGCCTCTTCCAGATCTGCAGTTGATGTTCCTAACTTCAGTAAGAAAGCTGCACATTAACTGATGGATGGGAACCTGTCAGCAGTTCCTAGGTGTGATTTCTGTCAAGGCATCTATATATTAGCTATATGTATCTCAGACTCTCATTGTCATAAATATTAAAAGCCTAAATGAGACTCTCAACTTTTTAGGCTACAGAAATAGCCTGTCAACAGAGAACCCATATATATGCAGTGAATTATGGAAATTCCAAAGTCCATTCCCTGTCCCCTGCATGTACCTTTTGAACAGGAGGGCACACTGCAGTGTTCCCAGGTGTACCTTCCCCCTTTATAGATATAGCACCAAGGTCTGGAATCCTCATCTGGGTTTCTGGAAGAGTTACAATATTATGCATCATTATAAAGCTATTGTCAATTGTCTCATGTTGGCCATCTAATTTGGTAGCTCAGTCCTGCTCTGCAGTGAAGACATGGACAGAACCATCAGAAGTTGTTTGGACTCCTATTTTAATTATAAAATTGAGGAGTACATTGAGGTGAAGATGAGATGGCCAGTAACTAGCAAGAGTGGACAGCATATTTGTGCAGCTTAGTTCATGTACAGGAAGCACTATATTTTTATGGTTTTGATCAGGATTTGAGGCTGCAGGAAACTGAATTACAAATGGAGTTTAGGGACTGAGAAGGAACAAGGGAAAGACTATGGGGTGAGAGGTAGCTGCACTTTGTAGTTTGCCATAAACATCCATTTGAGGAAGATCCGAAGTTCAGATATGTCTATGGATGTTGCAATTACTGCTCCTGGGTTGTTCAGAGTGTTCTCTGCTTGGTATCAGACTATAACAGAAAACCATTCTTTTGCTCCAAGCTCTTAGAATGGGCTGTTTCCCGTGGCTCTGACTTGTGTGCCATCAGCCCCTCACCTGCAATAGTTGTGATTGCCCAATCCCAGCTCAGCAGCATCCTCTCTTTGGCCACTGTATGTCCAGTCCACCAAGGCATTACTATTCCAATTTAAACATTCACTTCCACTCTCTGTCATGCTCCATGTACCCCTATATGTTACTCCAGTGTCTTTGTAGCATTTAACTTCAGTATCTGAACAAAAGGGAACAAAAAGTTTCTGTAAGGACAGCATCCCAATTCTTTCACAGACAGCCTCCCCAGTCTCTGTTCTGTTTAAACTTGGCTCTCAGATGTCTACTGTCTTACTACCGTCTAGTAAGTCAGTGAAGGTGCCTTGTCAGGAAGACTGTAAGTGTATATGAAGGTCTTCAGCTACAAAATTCAGAGTTTTATTAAGAGACACTGAGAGCAACCCAGGTGTCCTTCAAAGTTCTTTGTAGCATTAGCTTTAGAATAAAAAAAGACAACTTAATAGAGAGCCTAGTGTACAGCGGGAGTTTCTTGGTACCTCATCCTGGTGCACTGCATAGCTAAAACCAATAGCATTGTTAAGAGCAGTTGATGTGGTACACTCACCTATTTCACACTGCTTCCCTGAGAAACCTTGGTGGCACTCGCAGATGAATAGCTGTGGGGAATAATATGCTTGCGAACATTGGCCCCCATTGTAGCATTTATTTCTAGTGCAGTCTGTGGAATAAGCAAAAGCCGGGAAATATTGTTAAATTTCACAGCAGCAAGAAGCTGGCAATGTATACACATCTTTCCTCTCCTGTCAGTCTCCTTTTGCCTGTTTTATTTTTCCCTACCTACCTCTTATTGCCATGTGCTTACAGCCTTTTTGTGTAGTGCTTCCATTCTTTCTTTTTTGCATTCTCTCCATATATGCTATTTGGAGACTTCATCAGCCCCTTGCCCACTCCCACTTAGTCCTGCCCTAGTCAGTGTACACTGGTATTTTAATTTCTATCCTATTCTATTCCAAGACAAATTTTCTATACAGAAACCCTGGCCCTGACAGAGGAGTTCTTTAGGCTGATTAGATGGACAATCTCTCGCCATTTCCTTTCTCTTTTTCTTTGTCATACTCACCTCTGACAGGCACAGTGTGGCAGCGACTTCGACCACTGTCGCACCTACAATATTCTATTCTGCTCCCTGAAAGCCTCAGCCAGGTCCCCCTGTGCTGGTAAATTTCTCCAGATGAATTGTCTGTGCAAATGGCTGTAATCAGAGAAAGGAAATCCTCTTTTAGAGATTCGGGGAGAAGACCTGGCTGAGCTAAAGGACTCCCTTTTATTTCCAGGAGAATAGTATCTGTGATGAGAGCATCTGTCTAATGGTTGTTGCCCTTTTTCCCTTTTCAGACCACAGCTGTCCCATCTCTCTCATGGCTGTGCTGCCAGATGTACTGTTCCACTACCGATGGGCCTCTTTGTCTCTGGAGAAACACAGAGGGAGGGGAAAGCTTTGTTGTGGATGGTATTAATGGTCTGGGTTTTTGCCTTCTGAATCTCTCATCCAGATAACCATGACAAAAAGCTTTCAGGCTCTGTTCCTTCAACATCACTTGCTTTCCCCTCCCCCATTCATAATGCTCCAGGCTAACGTGGTTTTAGTCAGCCTGGCTTACCTCTAGATCTGGCTCCTCGTTTGAAACGCATGTGTAAGCCCTGCAAGCAAAGAAGGTTAATTCTGTGAGTAACTGCTCTCTTAAAAAAAACAAGAGAGAACAAGTGACTTCAAAGAGTCAGTCCTTTTCTTGAGGTCATATAAATCAGGGAAGCTCTGAGGAACTGTCCCCTCCTTGTCAGACAGTACAGTGAAAAGTGTCTCTAGTACCTCAGTAGGGGTACCAAGAATTGTAAATGGTTCAGTTGCCATGGATTACCAGGTGATTGCTTGTCTGCATGACATGAACGTGGGATGCGGTGTACTCACATCGTGTGTGAAGTGATTATGTGCTCTCGGGGCATTGTAAATGCTAACTAAAGCTTGTCAGCTCTCTGCTATTTGAAGGAGGTTCAAGCAAATAATTTCCAAAGTGAAGTGAAGAAGCAGTTACTTTTGCTCACTGACATGCAGTTTCCCCCTAAGACTTTGTAGCTTGATTACTTTTACGAGATATGTTTCCTGCAGCCAATTAAAGGAAATATTTCGGATGAAGTTTTGGGGAAGAAACCAATTTAGAAGGCTTCTTTGATTAGGACACAAAAGAAAGAACATAAAAAGAAGGAGGAAGGGTGGAATAGGAATTTTTTGAGAAAGAGACTAAACATTTTAGAATTGTGTTGCATTTACTCAAGCTGTGTGCAATGTGAGGCTTAAAGTGAGGGGACAAGGGAACCATTGATGTCCAGTTTTAAGTGAGAGTAATGATGAAGATGATGACCATAGAAAATTAAAGGCTGGTTACAGTGGAATTCTTATTAACAGTGAAAGGTGACAGTGAACAGATATACCAAGAATACCCAGAGAAGATTTGCTCACTGAAATGAAAACCAGCCAGGATAACACATTACTTAAAAATTACATCCACAACTCTAAAGCTTAGAGGTAGACTACTTTGTAACATTTTCCTTCCTCTGACTTCTAGCGAGCCAAGCGGATTCTCCTTCTGCCTGATGCAGACAGCTGGAGTCAATGGTAAGGAAGGGCTGCTGAAAATACAGGAAGATGGCAAGAGAATGATTGGATGCATTAGCCTCTTACCTGGCACTGGGCAGTCACGATTGCTCCCACCAGCAAAAGGAGACATGGGAATTTGTCTTCCATTCTGAGTGTTTTCCACATGAGCTCCAAATCTCAAATTATCTGTAGAGACAAAAAATAAGATGTTGAACAAAGGAGGTTTACAGTGTGAATGGAGTTCAAGGTGTAACTTTATGAAATTTTTAAATTATGAAAATTCTTTTTATATATTTTCAACCCGTCACTTCTCAGCTATCTGGTTTAGCTGTCCTGGTCTTCCTGGAGAAACTGCCAGGCTGGACCCAAATGTGCTTTTACTTGGTAAACTTAGAAACCTTACAAGCTAAAGCACACTCTTTTAGGTCTGGAGTAAACTGAGAGTGTTTCCTGGGGAATAAGACCAACAGAAGTAAATTCCAGGTACTTTTTCCCTAGGTTGCTGGGTGCCAACAGTACCACGTGCTCTATTAGAGAGCTGGGCTTGTGTGATGATGCAGTGTAATGGTGACTTGAACGTGTTAATTGAGGTTCAGGTTACTGTCACCTACTTAGACCTCTTGCAGAGGCATAGACTGCTGAAGGGTCAGTTTGTGGTAACAGTGGTTTAAGAGGAATTTGCATTTTTTGTGCAGATTGCTGCTTTGGGTGAGAGTGAAGGCTTCTCTCTTGTGTAGAGGATGCGTAGGCAAAATGACTCTGCTCAATGATAGGTGAGGACAATACTGCTATGTCTTTTATCCTCAATATTTCTACACCTTCTCCCCGAGTGGGCTTTTAGTTTTTACTATTATCATATGCTTTTGCTGAAAAGGCAGAGTATGGCAATGGGCTGGCAGGCGAGCTTTTGTTCTGATGTTCTCATTTATTTGTTGCAGCATCTTTCCATATGTCACTTCTGTGCAGTCTCAATGACACATTATTCCATCTAGTCCCTTCGGCAGCTCTACACTTCAAAGCCCTCCTCAATCCGACATGAAGAGTTTCTATTTTCTCCAGATCGACTCACATAGTCTGAATCCTCCATCAGTAGCCTTGGAAGAGAACCTTCATTTATCCCTTGTGGAAGATTGTGAAGATATGATGGAGATGGGGTGGACCTCCCCTGCTTTGAACAAGTCTCGCACCAGGAGTCCATTTTCTCTCTTCCTTTTAAAATATAACACCCCCTATACAAACTAAGAGCTAGGAGTGAGATAGAGTAGCAGGCAAGAAGACACAGGCACGAAGATACAATTTAATTCCCAATCTCTAGGATTGCCCTGAAGTTCCAAATATTTCAAATAATATTCAGGCACTGTCACCCACACTATCACCTTTTTGTCATCTATGTTATATGTAGAAAGCTAACCCAATTATTTGAGAAAACTACTACTGCAAAAAATTAGGAGCTCAGACTCTGTTTATATAAAGCCAGAGAAGGCAGCTGAATAACAGCTGGTGAAATTGGAGTATGATAGATGAGTCATAAACTGGGATTCAAGGCTAATATGGAGAAAAACTGTGGTTTTTTGGTAGCACTGTGGTTGTTTTTTTATTGCCTTTTTTTTTTTTTTAAACTTTGTTCAAAGCAAAAGGCACAAATAGTCCAGTTTCTGAAGCAGAACCAGGAGTATAGCAGGATCGTTTAGGCTGTGATTGCTCATCATTAGGCTGTGAAAAGAGGAGACTTAATTTGCAAGTCAGACTGAAAAGATTCACACTAACATCTTTGGAGAACCTTAATTACTCCATGCCTGATCTTTGGGTCACATCTTGATGATAAAATCCTTATAATTCGGAGCATCTCTCAGAGATATGTATTAGTACATAGATTTCATGGTACCCTTTTAATATACTTGCAAGCCATTTTTTACCTCTTAGGAAACATTTTGCATTGTACAGCAAGCCTTTTCAAAAGCTGCACAAGTGATTTGCAAATAGACATTAACTTCAATTGAATTTGAATTAAATCAGCAGCATTCCCAAAGGCAAAGTGCACAATCTGAACCTCTATCCAGTCCTCTGGTTTCTGCTGTAACCCTGTGTTACAGTGTCCTTACTCCCTGCAGCTGTGGCTCATAATTACAGCTATGTGTTCTGAATCCCATAGTGGCAATGGTTTAACTTGCTAATTATTAGTACCATTGGTGGTCTTTGTTGCTATCTGTGGAGAAGGCTTGAAGTTCTTACAACTTTAAGAAACGAGATTCTGGTAGCTAAAATGCTTTCAAGGAAAGCTTTGTTCAGTGAAAGTACTTAGATCTGAGTTGAGCTGCCTTGTTAGGATTTCGCCCTGGGAATACTGTAAAGAACTGTTGACACCTCATTTCTGAGGTACCTGCTAAGATGTCCCAAAAACAAGGCAACACCAGCGATTTTTTTTTTTTTTTGGGGTGTGTGTGTGTGTATTAACTTATTATTACTAACAACTTTTCTAAGCAGTAATAGTGTGAGCATTATCCTACCAATGTGGAATAAGACCTAAAAAAGAGCAGTATCTTATCAAGGTCGAACAAAAAGTCATTAATCATAGAATCATTTAGGTTGGAAAAAACCTTGAAGATCACTGAGTCCAGCTGTAAAACTAACAATGCCAAAACCACCACTAAACCATGTCCCCAAGTGCCAAATATATATATACAGGAATTAAACGTAGCTCCCCTTCCTCCCAATGACATAACATGTCCATTCCAAAATACTTTGTTTCTGAATCTATAGCACTAACAACTTTCTTGCTGTTGAGCAGCTATCTTGATTTAGTTCAAGCAACAGACTGCAGACCCTTGCTACCTTTTCCCGCCTTCTGGATAAAGTGTTTCTCTATCCTTTTTATGAACTGAGCAGATGAATAGCAGATGTGCACTATTTCTCCTAAAAATATGACAAACAGACATCTGCTTTTGGGGGAAAGAGCTAAAAACCCAAAAGAAAACAGAAGTAAGATGCTGTAATCTTTGAAGACACTTGAGGAAATGAGTATCTCAAAGTTTGGCTTTGTTTTGGAAATCATTCACAGTATTTCCTGTGGTTTTGGACACATTTAAAGAGAAGCATGTTTAGGGAGAACTGAAGATGACCCATACTCCTCCACCTCCTCCTCCTCCTCCTCTCCATCCCTCCATTATTGTGCTTTGGAACCTGGGGTGAAAGGCACAGTCTGATCTCCTCCCTGGAAGATCAGATAAATTCTCCTTTTGCGTCTAGTTGTCTGTGTCTCCTTACCTCACCATCGAGATATTTGTCCATAACTCTTCCTTTACATTCTTCTGCTAATGTCCTTTGTGCAGGAGACTCCACCTTGCTTAACTGGTCAGAGCCCAAGGCTGTCAGCCCTTTCCCTGGAAAGCTTCAGCTTTCTTGAAACAACTGAAAGTTAGCAGCTCTACCCACACTGCGAATCTCTTCAGAAGCAGAAAGGGAATAGCTCAGTTAGTTAACTATCATGGTGCTTCAGTGGGATTTATCAAATAATAATATGTAATAGTATTTAATGACAATGCCATTGATGTCAAAACCAGGAAACGCCCTTTTTGAAACAGGTGCAGAGTAGTACCTACCTTTTTGCTTTTTCTCTTCTGTATTCTCTTGATTATTTCCTTTCCAGACCAGCCCCGTTTTATGTTTTCTGTGTCTCTGCTCTGATCTCTCGGAACAACTCCTGCCCTACTTGCAGCTCCACTCGAGGGGGTGGAGACTCCTAGGGCCGTGGGGCGTGCCGTCCGCATCCCACCCCTTCCTGAGCATCTTGGGGATGGTCCAGGCAGGCGGCTGGTGTCCGGATTGTCGGAGAGGGAGCCTGTGCGGGACAGGAGGAAAGCTGCTTGCTGGCATGCTGCTGGATTTTACAGCCAGTTTATTTTGTTCTTTCTCTGTTCCAGTCAGAGAACAGATTCGGTCTTCAAAACATTTTTCCCCACTGAACACTCTAATGTTCAGTGGCAGAATAGTATGTATCCTTTTTAACATGAACTGTCCTGTCCTATTATGCTTTTAGGAGTGTGAGTGAATGCACAGCTGTATTATTTCTAATATAATCAGAAGTCTGCAGTATGTAAACTTAGTCCTAATACTGAGAAACTCCTGTTTCAAGCACAAGTGTAATATGCTGTAGTCCCAATTAAGATGTTTGGCAGAGAGACCCTGACCTGCACGTGGAGCAAAGTGTGCCCTGAACAGAGCCACGGGAGAAGAAACAGTCAGGGGAGCTTGCAAGTTAAATGAGCAAAACTTCTAAGGAACTTTAGGTGGAAATAAGGAACAGCATGTTGAGGACCACAGTTAAATGTTCACTGATACTACTCATCCTAGAAAACAAAGATCTACTCACCAGGGTGTGGTCAGGAGGTATTCAGTTATCAAAGTGTGGCAGACAAATCTGATGATCAGTTTTAGAGCTGATCTTAGGGCTGGGTTATGAAAACAGTCAGTGATGCAATTGTTACAGTGATGTATGTGTCTGACCTGCTTGGAAGTGATTCACTAGCAATCAAGTTCCTGATAGAATTTAGTGTAAGACATAAGAACCAGTGTGTGAGGGCCCTCCGTCTTCAGGAAGCAGCTGTGTACATTTGGAAAGCATGGCAGTGGTTATTTTGCATAATGGTAAAGATGAAACACTGGGTACACTGTATGTTTAGCTCTTCTCTGCATGGAGATCTATGTCCAGATTATCAAATGTATCTCTCCAAGAGTCACAGTGTTGGTGATAACATTAACTCCCATAAATCTGATTTAAGTGTAGCTGCATTTGACTGTTTCCAGAAGGGACTCCCAGTTGTTGAAAAAAAGATGATTGGACACTGCTCACTGAGTGAGCAGGGGTGAGTTTATTTTATTTTTAAGGATAACAGCCCTTTGACTTCTAGATTAAAGATACTAACAAACTAATGGCCGTGGGGGAAGATTCAAAAATTATTTCCTGGCTTTTCACAGCTTAAAGACAACTATAATTGTTTTAGGAGTGCGGTGCCATTTGTACTGCTTAACATATTTTAGGAAAGCCAGCAACAAAAATGTCTCCTCTCTGAAGCACCATCTACTGGCTTTTCTCTAAGCTGATCGTGGGGTTAATTTCAGCGGGACTGTTTCATGTCAGTGACGAAGTGTAACATCATGACATCCCACAGCAGGCCCATGTCACCCTGAGGGGACCCTCTGTGCCCAGCGGCTTTGGCAGATCCAGCGCGGGCGACTGGAGGTGTGGCAGGTCTTGGAGTGCACCTTCCACTCCCGTGCCGCTGTGCGTCTTTGTAGTGGCATTAAAGCACCTCACGCCAGCCAGCCAAGGAGGAAGAAGTATCCAAACCCGACAGCCGAGAGCAGCGCGTTGGCTCGGGCGGCGCGGTGGGAAACGCAAAATGGTGCATTCCAGATTGGCCAGTTTTGGAGATGCTGTGGGAAGGAGATGGTAGCTCTGCAATTTTACTTACACAGCCCACGAGCTGTACTCTCCTCTCATCCCGAGCCCCTGACTCCACGCTGTATCGCGGCCCCGACGACCGCAATTGCCCCGCTCCTCGACAGGGAGGCCCCGAACTGGCCGAGCCCCAGCCCCGCGCGTCCCCTTTAAGGGAGGGCGGGCGCTCGCGCCGGAGCCGGAAGCGCGGGTCCCGCGGAGCGGAGCCGGGCCCGCCATGAGCCGCCCGCCCGCGCTGCAGGCGCTGACCTGCGGGCCCTGGGAGATGCGGGAGCGTCTCGGCACCGGCGGTTTCGGCAACGTCATCCGGTGGCACAACAAGGTAGGCGGCGGCCGGGCCCGCGGCGCCCCGGCTCGGGGCCCGCGCTCAGCCCAGCCCGTGCTGTGTCCGCAGGAAACCGGCGAGCAGGTGGCCATCAAGCAGTGCCGGCAGGAGCTTAGCCCGCGCAACCGCGACCGCTGGGCGCTGGAAATACAGATCATGAAGAGGTGAGGCAGGGCGGCGGTGATGCCGAGCCGGACGGAGGGGTCGCCACGCGGTGTCGCGTCAGTGCCCCGGGACGCGTGGTGGAGGCGGCCCTGGAGTGCAGATGTGGCGGGTGCCCTCAGGGAAATGGTGGGAGAGGCTGTCGGCCGCCGGCCGCCAAGGCATCGCCTTCCGGGAGGTGCTCGGTCCGCTGCGGGGGCAAGTGCGTGGAAGTTCACGGTAAAGAAAACTTCACGTTGTGCTTCGTGAGACTCTTGGGTCTCCCACTGCCGTCTGCGGCTCGTCTGCCGCGCCCTCAGCGCTACAACGATGCTGCGACCTAGCCGCTCCTTTGCCTGACTTGTCTGTGCTAGGACAGTCCCTTAGGGCGTTGGATTGACATTTTAGGATGTAGCGGTCTGATTGCAGTTTGGGTCTTTTTTCTGGACGGTGGCGACAGACTGCCTTGCACTCCTTTGGAGGGCTTTTTGCTGTACCTTCTAGACAGATGTGTAATGCTCATGCATTGAAGAGACATACTGTCTGCACATGAAATGCCAGAAGCTGGAATGAGTCTAAATCCGTGAAAGATGCAATCCGTTAGAATTCACTAGTTCAGTTTCTAAAAAGATTTGCGATCATGTAGGACTTTGAGTGATGACCAAGAGCACGCGGAACTTTATAGCAGTTGCAGAACTTCATGTGTACCTGCCTAATTTTTGTTCTGCAGACTGAACCATCCCAATGTGGTGGCTGCCCGTGATGTCCCTGAAGGGATGCAGAAGCTTGCACCAAATGACTTGCCATTGTTGGCCATGGAGTACTGCCAAGGTGGAGACCTCCGCAAGGTGAGGTCCCCCAGGGTGGTGGCCAAGGAATGGATCAGCTTCTCATCTGATCCTAGGTTTTCTGTTGAAATTTTCCCATAAAATCTTTGTTTTCACATCCTGATGCTTCCTAATTCTAGTCATCAGTGGGCGTTGGTGGCTTGGTCCTTGATATTATGTTCAGCTTTTGAAGACTTATGTGCTTTGTGAAACTGTTTATGTTGTTTTGGATGCAAGTGACACTGTGAGGAGTTTGCACTTAGAGAATGAGGGCATGTATACGGGACGTGCAACGGTATGTGAGTATGGCCAAGACCATCGTAGGGTAGGGTGCACCTGTAGGCTGTACACTTCCTGAAAGTGATTATCTCCTGTCTGTCATAGGAAGAAATAACACACAATAATTCTAATCCTAAGTATTTTCTAACCTTTGCTACCATCTACCTGTAGCTAAAACACACACCTTAGACCTCAGATTTGTGCAGCTACTGCCGGGCACAGGGGAAATGGCTAAGAAGGATGGAACAAATAGAAGGATGAGAATGGGATGACACTGACTTTTTTTCACCTGCTCCTTTATCCTCTCATGCAATTAGACCAAGGCCTGAAGCTGTAATTTCTGCTACCGGAGATCACAGTCCATAGAGTTTTGTGCCTCTAGAGAATTTAATTGGTGTTACTGAAACTTCTTGTATCCCTGAGAATTTGTGGGACTGTGAGCCTCATGCAGGATAGAGGAGGGAAAGACTACATTCTTTGTTGCTTACTTGCAGTACCTGAACCAGCTGGAGAACTGCTGTGGCTTGCGGGAAGAAGCTATTCTCATCTTGTTATCTGACATTGGTAAGCGGTAGCAGTACTCTCAGTTGTCTGAGCTATGGAAGCCCCCTTAGTCCTGAATCTACTCTGTGAATATGCAGCAGTGACCTTAGTGATTCCATTTTAGACTGATCTTTTATGATCTTGATCATCTACCAAAAGTCTTGGGAGTCTGGGAAGGTCCTCGCTTACCAGAAGCTAGCCATCTTTACTACAGTTTACAGGAAGGACATGGAGGAACACCCCGAGAGAGAGCTCGGCTTGTGTCCAGAGTTTTATGATGCTGACTTTACCTCTTACCCTTAGTGTTTCATTGTATGTTTGATTGTACAAGGTTTGATGCAAAAGCCCTGCTTATTACTAGATAGAACTGAATCTTTACTGAGCTCATGCTAGGTAATGTTAATTATACTCTTACAACTGGCTTTTTCTGTGTCTCAGCTTCTGCTCTCAGATACCTTCATGAGAACAGGATCATCCATAGAGACTTGAAACCAGAGAACATTGTGCTGCAGCAAGGAGAGCAAAGGGTAAGCAGGAACCAGTTGTCTCTACCTGCACAGACAAGTAAGCTTAAGAGGAATGTGCATGTGCTTCATGCACTTACATCTCTGCAAGAGCACTCAGCCCAGGATAACACCTGTCTGAGGTCACTGTGTCAGATGAATAGTATTCTGTGTGCAGCTGTGATGAGACATTGTATTAGACATCTGTTAACACCTGACATTTTGACTTTCAACTATTAAGAAAGCAACCAGACTGTACTGATTGACCAAAGATCGGAAGGACCTGGAGGCATAACTGCTAAGTGCGCCCTGACGCCTTCAAATGTATTGCGGTTTTAGGAATCTACAGTAGCTTCCCGTTTTTGCTTCTATCTCTTCATTGGCACCTCTCCTGCATACTTCTGAAGGGCTTTCCTTTCTGCTATATGATGCGCTTTTAACAGGACTTCAGTCTAGCATTCTTATTCTCTGTTGTGTGTTTCAGTTAATACACAAAATCATTGACCTTGGTTATGCTAAGGAGTTGGATCAGGGTAGCCTATGCACATCCTTTGTTGGGACTCTGCAGTACTTGGTAAGGAAGGAATTCATCTAGAAGAGCAGCAACTGCTTTTTAGTGGGGTAGAATTAACTGTTGTCAAGCTTTGGGCTGGGATTAAGTGCTTGCGCGGTGTGGGGTGTGTTTGCGGAGCTGAAGCTAGCAAAGTTGACCTTTTTTTGCTGACACTGGGTTTTCTGCCAGCTATGTGTTATAAATGAGAAGTGGGAGTGCTAGTAACCTATGCTGCTCACTCTGAGAGGGTCTTAAAGCTCCTGAGAGGCAGCGTTCAGTAATGTCTTTAATCATTTGTGCAAATGTTAATGAGATCTTAAGGGCTAGAGAGAGCTAAGAGCTGGGTGGCTTTGTCTCACATATGTAAACTATCTCAGGCTCCAGAGTTGCTGGAACAGCAGAAGTATACTGTGACGGTAGATTACTGGAGCTTTGGCACGCTTGCCTTTGAGTGCATTACGGGCTTCCGACCATTCCTACCCAACTGGCAGCCAGTGCAATGGTGAGTGAGCCAGGGCTGGGTGATAAGTGGGCATGATGTGACTTTCCTGTTTACAGGAAGTAGAAGTGGTCCCTTGATTCTGAGTGTAATATCCATATGTTCCTTCCCCTTATGGAGACTGACCCCCTTCACAGGAGTTTGACTTACCTGAGCAAGTTCAGCATTCCTGATATTTGCTCTGTGGGTTAAGGGCTGACACCTGCAGGGCAGATAACAGAAACCAAAGTGGCATCTGAATTATATCTGTTGAGTCGCTTTAAGAGCTTATTAACATGCAGGCTGGGAAAGGCAGGCGATTATTTCACCGTTACACTTGCTTGAATTCATCAGGCATACAAAAGTGCGTCAGAAGAGCGAGCTGGATATTGTTGTTTCAGAAGACTTATCCGGAGAAGTCAAGTTTTCTAGCAGTTTGCCCTACCCGAACAATCTTAACAGGTAAGTACTAGAAATTGCTGTGCTGGGATAAACTGATTTTTCTGCAAAAGGACCAAGTTTATATTACATGCCTTACTGTGTTAATCTGTGAATAAATTGAGTGCATGACACAGACAGTACTTGTGTCGCTTGTCAGACTTGCGTAGTTGTGAGTCTTGGTTTCTGCTTTCTAAACACTGCATTTGTGATGGGGAGAGCTGGTGTGTTGGTGGGGAAGGGGGGGAGTTTTGTCAGTCATCCCACACAGAACAGACCATATGGTTACTGCAAATGCACTTTTACCTCTTGCGATCTCCTTCCGGTTTTTGTTGCTCAGTGTTTTGTCTGGGAGGTTGGAGAAATGGCTGCAACTCATGTTAATGTGGCACCCACGTCAGAGAGGTACAGATCCTACCTATGGACCCAATGGGTGTTTCAAAGCTTTGGATGACATTTTGAACTTGAAGGTAAGCAATGGGTCTGTATTACCCTGAAGAGTTCTTCAGAGAGCAGTTGCCTGTAGCCTATGAGAGAAGAGGCTTGAATCATAGACTTAGGACGAAGAGTGAGATAGAAACTCATAGAACTGTCTCCTGACAGTTAGTGACAGGTGCTTTCCTCTTGTTTCTTTGAGGACCAATACTTCTGAGCTTGTTGGGAGCAGCGAATAGCTTAGGTGCGGTACATGCTCTTAGTTCCTTGTTCTGATAGAGGATTCTACAGCTGAAGCTGTTTAATTGCCACGTGGTCTCTCTTCCACTTGGTGGAGGACAAGAACCTTGCCATAATGTTAGGAAGTTGCTGCAAAGTGACTTCTTGAGTCTGCCAAGTGCTTTGAACAGTTTATTGGTGGGCATTGTCTCAGTCCTGCAGTCTCTGCTCTAACATGACCAATGTATCTTCGGCCTTTCTCATGCCACGTTGCTTGTCTTGTAGTTGCTTCATGTTTTGAACATGGTTACGGGAACTGTGCACACCTACCCTGTGACAGAGGAAGAGACTCTGCAGAGTGTGAAGGCCAGGATTCAGTCAGACACAGGAATTCCAGAACAGGACCAGGAGCTACTGCAGGAAGCGGGACTCGCGCTGTTTTCTCAGAAGTTGGTCACTAAATGCACAGCTGATAGCAAGGTGAGTCTGGATACTCCCTTTCTTACTGTTCAGTGAATCAGCAGGCACTGCTCTCACTTTGGCATCACAGCACTCCCTGCTGTTGTGGCATGCTGGCACACAGACCTAACAGCTGTTGCAGCATAGGCACCCTATTGCCTTGGTGCTGTGTGTTTGGCTGAGGAGGACTGTTTATGGTGTTACCAAGGCTTGCTTTTCCTGACAGAACCTGCTTGGGTCTTTTGTCTTCTGCAGGTGAATGATACTGCAGCTGCAGACACAGACCTTCTCTTCCTCTTTGATAACAAGAAAGTTTCCTATGAGGCTCAGGTGGCCTTGCGTCCTCATCCAGAAAGTGTTGACTGCATCCGTAAGGACTTTCTCTGGCGTGAACATGAAGGCGGGGTCTGTGTTGAGAGGGCTGTCTGTGTTCCGCGATCTGTATCATGTGCAAAGAGTAGCAGGACCCTTTGCATATTGGGACTGAAGAAACAGTAAAATGGACTGTCATTCATTTGATTTATCAGAATAACTGAAAAAACTGAAGTGTTTGATTTTGGTATACTGGGGGAACTGCACAGGGGTTATCCAGCTCTAGGCTTTGCAGGTGGTAATGTGTCCCTCAAAGGAGTAATGTTTTGGTCTGTTTTGTGATAACATTACTTTCATGCTTCACGTTGATATGTACATTTCCCTTTCCCCTGCCTCCTCTGTTTTCAGTTCAGGATCCAAAGAAGAATCTCCACTTTTTCCAGTTGCGGAAAGTGTGGGGTCAGATCTGGCACACAATCCGGATGCTGAAAGAGGACTGTAACCGGCTTCAGCAGGGGCAGCGAGCAGCCATGTACGGTGGCAATTTCTCTAGAATACTTATCTCTGCCTTTGTGCTCTGGTGAAAGGAAAGACAGAAATGGGACCCTGTTGGAATGGGGAAGCCCATGATTTGAGCTGTAAGCAGTTAATGAAAAGTTGAGAGTTAGCCCTTTGGCACAACTGCATTTGTCCTCACTGCTATCTCAACTGTCTACTTTGGATGTAAGTGGAAGCCTGGATATTTAGTTTCGGAGGTTAATGGGATCTTCTTGTCCATGCAGGATGAATCTGTTGCGTTACAATAGTACCCTGTCGAAGATGAAGAATTCTATGGCCTCCCTTTCTCAGCAGCTGAAAGCAAAGCTGGACTTCTTTAAAACAAGCATCCAAATCGATCTGGAAAAGTATAAAGAGCAGATTGAATTTGGAATTAGTGAGTATAGCATCTGGCACACAGGTCTTTTCATGCCTCTTATTCTCACAACAACACCTACCTCTTTCTCTGTGAACCTGAGAAAACCAATCACTCTTCTTTGATTTCTGTAGCTTCCGAGAAACTGCTGTTTGCCTGGAAAGAGATGGAGCAAGCTGTGGAACTTTGCGGGCGGGTACGTTTCTAAATCTAACTGCTTGTCATAAAGAAAAAGAGGCTTGTTTTTATTATCTT
>VZTX01015200.1:33884-65358 GCA_013400915.1 Pardalotus punctatus
CCCCGCCATGTCCCTTCCTTAAATGGAAACTTCTTTGTGTCTGGTCTGATTTCACATTTCACATTGCCTTGGTTTGTGTGGCACCATTTTTGTCCATTATTAGTACTACATGAAGCTCACTCTGTTCTAAGGCTTAGGGGAAAAAAGGGAGATCTTGGGGAAACCCCAGAAATGTCTTGGAAGTTGTTTTATCCAAGGGTACCAACCTAATTTCCTTGAATTGAAATTACTCACATTCTCATTTGTCTTTGGTCAAGGCTGCTGTTTGCACCTTGCTGGTGTTTAGAAATGTCAATGAGAAGGGAAGAACCAATGCCAGTGGTAGTGTCTCTGTGTATGAGGCTGTTCTGTTGCTTATGTTCTATCCTGCTTTCAGGAGGATGATGTGGATCAGTTAGTAAAGAGGATGATGGCCCTGCAGACAGACATTGTGGACCTGCAGAGAAGCCCACTAGGTCGTAAACAAGGAGGAACACTGGAGGATTTGTGAGTTGAACTACCTTGAGCTTCAGATGCAGGAGTGTTTCTAGCTAAGATTACTCACTACAGGACAAGGAAAGGGATATTTCTTCCACCCAGATTATGGGGGACTGGGAGCAACTTAACACTAAAGATGATTTTTGACTGATCTGTCATTGGTCTGAAATGGCAGACAGGTATAGAAAAGATTTGAGTTCTCAAACTATGTGTTCTTAATTTTTGTTCTTTGGAAATCCTTTTTGTTCCCTTGCCTTTTTCTTCTAGAGAAGAACAAGCCAGAGAGCTGTACCGAAGACTGAGAGAGAAGCCAAGAGGTAACAGACACTTTAGCTCAATGTCAGCTTGCTTTGTGGGGGATAGTAACTTTGGAGATGTAGTAATGATCACTGAGACAACTATCTGCCTTCTAGGCCTGCCCAGACACTAGCAGCACATGGACTCTCCTGGACTTGCCCTTTTTTTGAGTCAGGGAGTCATTTCCACACCAGGCCAGCCTTCCTTTCTTGGTGCTTTGTAAGCTGTTCTTGAAACTCCTCTGGAGCTCTTCTCAGAGCAGGCTGTTGCCAATAAGCATATGCTGCTGCTTCTGTGTAGGAAGGATGAAAGGCATGGCTGTTCCTTTGAACACAGTCCCAACTCTCCTTTTTGAGTTCTTTAAATTTTGAAGAAGGTGGCTAAAGTCTGGTGTAATTCATCCCACTCAAACTTGCATATCCCGAATTTTGGATGTTTCAAGATGGAAGCAGCGGTGGAAACAAGCCACTAAGGATCTTCTCACTCTGTCCTATAAACCTACCTTTCTGTGTAATACTGACTCTCATTCCAGATCAGAGGACAAGCGGTGACAGCCAGGAAATAGTACGACTGCTCCTCCAGGCAATCCAGACCTTTGAAAAAAAAGTTAGAGTCATTTATGCTCAGCTCAGGTGAGCTTGTAGATTTTATTCAGAGTTGAGAGAAGGTATTTTCTCTTCCAGCAAGAGAAGGTTTTAAAACTCAATGCATACAGCTAATGAGATCTTGCAGTGTTACAGGAAATGAGTACCTTCAGAAATGTTCTCCCACGGCAGTGGCCCATGTGTGATCTGATTAGTTTTTACTTTTTTAATAGTAAAACTGTAGTTTGCAAACAGAAGGCATTGGAATTGTTTCCCAGAGTGGAGAAAGTGATGAATCTGATGAGTGAAGATGAGGAAACAGTTGTTAGGCTTCAGGAGAAACGACAGAAAGAACTGTGGAATTTGCTGAAAATTGCTTGTGTAAGTAAAATAAAAACTCCACTTTAACCTACAAATACGGTTTGTAGCACAGGTTACTGAAATAATAGTAAATTGAATATGTCCTATGGTTCTTTATTTTGAATTAGTATTAAAGCCACATTCCAGGTTGTCTCATATTCCTGGCTGCTGAAAACTAGTGGAAATAATTGCACTCTGAATAGTCTGTGTTTTCTTCAGAGTAAAGTGCGTGGTCCTGTTACTGGCAGTCCAGAGAGCATGAACGCATCGCGTCTCGGTAGCTCTGGTCAGCTGCTTCTGCAGGTCCCTTCTGGAACGTACAATTTATCAGAATCCGTAAGAAAAAGGTGAGGCAAAGTCTGGAGTTTTGCAGCTGCTAATGCTGGCACTACAACGCTGGCCTTCCTGCTTTGTGAAATAATGGCACACAGGCTTTCTCCTATTTTATACTTTGCTGACAAAACAAGCTGAATACAGTCTTGGTATATGTAGTAGTTAGCCTTCTTGGGGCTTGCAGATCTTCCTTGTGAAAAATGGGGAATCACGTATAGCTTCACTTGCCCCTGCCTCAGTAACAAAGGCGTTTTTTTTGTTTTTTCCTTCGATCTAAGATGGTTGGGCTCACTTGGAGGTAGGCTGCCAGCAAGAACTGTTGAAGCATTGTCACGTAAGGCGACAGTAGCAGAGCTGTATCGTCAAGGAGACTGCTGTGACCAAGCATGTGTAGTTTTGGCTTGCTTAAATGAACTGGGTCACCACTTGGAACGAGAGACCTTGGTTTGTTTACTTGCATGTTGCCCCATCCTTAAGTTTATAGGCTGTTCTCAGCTTTTTCTCTGGCAACAGCAATTCCGCCTAGTAAGAACCCAATCCCATCTTGGAATACATTTCATTTCCCCCATCCAGTAAATTGGGATGCCACCAACTTTCCAAGTTGCAGTAAGAGTTACAAGCTTATGACCTGACTGACTTCAGTGTTCTGCAGCATATCTGCCAGAAATTTCTTAATGATAGAGGCAGCATCTCTTTAAACTGCCATAGAAAATAATATTGTAATCATTGTCCCTTTCAGTGAGGAGCTGTTGCTGGAATCTCAGAAACTTTGTAGCCAACTAGAAAATGTGATGCATGACACAATGAAGGATCAAGAGCAGGGCTTCTTGGTAAGGTATTCCTTCTTCTATAAATGGACTGGGGAAGTGCATAGCTTCAAAGTTCTGCTTGTGTAACTTTGCCACCACTAACACAGCTAATTGGAATCTGCAATTTACTCTTGGACGAGGAGAGAGTAGGAGTTACCGAGATAGGAAGGACCTGCTCCCCCGTAATCTGCTGACTGACATACTCTGCTTGCCAAGACTGGGAGCCATGTGCTGGAGACTTGTGTTGCACTGAACAGTAAAGGATGGAGCAAAGCACTTGGCTGTTGTACAAAAATACTGCAAAACTGCATGCAAATTTGGGAGGAAGGGGTGGCAGTACAGTGGTGGGCAGGGACATTTAATTTAATGATGCAGAATATTAAAAAGAGAGTAAAATACTAGAGAATGCAAGTAGGTTAAGGGTTTCCTTTACAGCACTCACAGGGCTCATCATGAAATGATACTGATACCAACTTATTCACAGTAAAGTTTTTAAAATTCTTAACATGCTTCCCCTTTATTCTAGAGAAAGCTCAACTTTAAGCTAGTGTTGAACTTTGTTTATTCTTCAGGCTCTAGACTGGAGCTGGCTGCAGCTTCAGGTAGAAGAAACAAACAGTCCAGAACAAACCCAGATGTAAAATCACTTCGGTTGCCTCTGAAGCCATGCTACTTTGGGAAGCCAACTGTGAAAAGCTGCTGTCTCTGAGAAGGGAATATCAGCCGCCTCCTTCTACTGTCAGCTACTGCTTAAGTGATACATATGGCCTAGCTTTTACTATCCACCTCTCAGACACTTTTTTTCACAAAGATACAGTAGGGAATGCCTGTTCTAACTACTTGGAAAATGTCCTTAATTGTGCCTTAAGACAGCGGATACTTTCTGGGTCCTGATTATCTTCCCTTAGGCATTACCCGTGGCTGTTTTGCTGCATTTTAGGCTTTCTAATGAACAATGGACAACAACATATAACCAGTCACTGGTAGATGTCACCTTGCTAATATACTTGAACTGTGAACTTAATTTCTTAACTTTGCTGATTTGCACTTTTTTTCTTTAAGTGTAATGGTTGTACTTGCCTAATACTTGTTTCCTGTGTGGGAACGAAATTATCTCAAACATGTAAACTTTTGGTTTGCTCTTTTTGATACCCTCAATAACATTGTAATGGAAAAAGCTGCTTTCACTGTGCAGGTCTCTAAAACATGAGAGGTGTAAGGATGTTATCCTAGAAAACACAGGAGAAGGAAATCTTCAATGTGCAGGTATCATGTAACAAAGCATTTGTACATTATCTATTAACCATGCATAAAGAAAAAAACAAAACCAAAACCACACTAGCTTGATGGAGCCTTGGTGGGAGTCAAGACAAAAACCTTATGTTCTCACTGTGACCAATTTATTTCGTTCTGATGTAACCCCAAATTTCCACTACAGCACAGAGACCTCCTTTTATAAAAGGCTGCGAACTATAGGACATGCAAAATGCAATACAATAATGGGGAGAGGTTGGGTTTTCTTCTGGTTTTTTTTTTTTTTTTGAACAGATTTAAAATACAGGAAACCGAAATGTGGCACAAACATCACAACTTCCATGCATGCCTTCAAGTGTCTTCCGTTGTTGTGCTGGCACTCTCTGGACTTCAGCATCTGGTTCAAGCCATTCTTGGGAAGAGTAGAAAATTCACACTTCTTTGAATTTCAGAGTAATATTAAGGCTGAAATGCAGGGGGTACACTTTTCCTTCATCTTCCAGAGCACCACCAGTTCTTTTAATTAAAGGTGTGTTAAGCTTCCAGCTCAAATCCCAGCCCAATTTTGTGACCTCCAGCACTGAAATTCTTGCCATCAATCAAGCCTGAGAGGGTCAGCTTTACACCTATAAAAGCAAGTCATGAGAACCATCATACACTGAGATCCCTGAACAGTGCCCTCGCTCTTGTACTTGACCTCACTAATGTGGCTTAGTTGCTACAGGAACTTGTGTACACACACATCCTTTACTTCTCTTACTCTGCGTAAAGGCTTCTGGCTCCTTTGTTCATCTATTCTGCCCTTAAGATGACAGTGAATTAAACCATAGCGTAGTACTTAATACTATTTGCTGCTAGCAGTGAGAATTACGTACCAGGTCGGAGGGCGTGGGTGTAACCAATTCCAATGAGGCTGGCATTGTTCACTTTAGCCTACAAGAAAAAAAAAAAAAAAAATCACAAAATTTATACACTGTGTGTATGTAATCATACAGAAGTGTCCCAGTGTCCTGAGAAGGCAGCTTGTGCATTAATGATCTTCAGCTACTTGTAGACTGACCTCTATTAGAAGCATGTTCCAGTCTTTTCTCAGGAGTTTCCAGCTTAAGCAAATGCTGGTCCCATTCTCCCTACACAAAATGCCACACTGTTCTTCACTGCCCCCTCTATTACGTCTTTATATCCTTTAAAGAGCTACTTAGTACAGTCCCTCAGAGCATGTCTTGTTCACATCACTCAGGAGTGATTTTCTTTTTTCTTCTAATGAGCAATAAATGCATGAATATGCAATCCCCTTTTTGCATTACTAAGTTTTGAGCTCTACAATAGTATTTATCATCTTTTAATTTTGGTTCAATGGTCCTGAAACAAATTGTTTCAGGATAAATTAATTATCCTGATTGTTATCCTAAACTAGTTATTTCAACAATAAATTCTTGCTACTTCAGTTCTTAGTCTATAAACACACACATCAGCTGACTTTCAAGGGTTAACGTACTGTTAAAGGAGAAAGCCACAAGCTCAGCTGAACTTCCACCATTGTAACCGTAATATGGTTTTGCACATTATGGACTTAAGAATTAAAAGGACACTGCATTCTTTCATTATCTTTTAAAATAAGCTTTGCAGCACACAAGCACACTATTCCAAGCACACTAGTTGAGCTGTTTTACTATGGACAAAATTATATTCTAGAGTTCCCCCCCCTCCCCATAATTTCACAAGGAAGACACATGAGGTCCCAATTTAAATTTGAACCACAGCAGAAGCCACAGTTTGCCATCTACTGTACTTCCTCAGTAACTAGTTAAAGCAACTACTTCATAACACAAATTTTCAGTACTTAGGGGAGTTTGAAATACTCCTTTCTGTAACAAAACTCTTACCACAATGGAAGTCTTCTCATCCAGTTGGTACTTCGCAGCGATACCAAAACGTGTGTTGTTACTGCCAGCAGTCCATGCAAGATTGACTGATGTCTCAACCTTATTATTAACCTTCTGATAAATAGACCCACCAAACTCAGTGCCATCATTCCTGTTTGTAATAGATGCAAGTGTGTCAAGCCTTGCCTTGTTTAATGACTCTTTAGATTAACCCTTCCCCACAGTCATTTGATCATTATCTTCTAAAATGAACCAAGAGATCCAATACTTCCCTGAACCCAGGCTCACTACTTCCTAGCTGGAGCTGGCAGCCTCCTGCTCATACTTTCTTTTACACAAAACATGTTTTGCTTGCAAATGGAACAAGACTTTCCAATGGCCAGAGACCTACACTTTGACGTTCCGACAAAAAACAACCCACCCAGATAATGTAGTTGCTTGTCTCAAGTAAGCCAGTGTGCAGTAACACATAAAGGAGGCTTCAGTAACAATACAGGAGACTTCGGTTATAGGAATGAGAAGACTGAAAACAATGTTGTTGCATTACAGTTGTTTAAATAAACCATCCTCAAAGCACCTCAGAGCATCTGAATGCCAAGACTAGAGCTACACAGTGATGACAGCTGGAAACACAGTGCCACACATGCCTCTCTCCTTCACCTTGGGCATTTCTCAGGGACAAACTTTCCGTCTGACGGAGAGGGGAGAACGTACAGTAGTTTAATTGAAGGCTCTTTTGTCTAGCACCGTACCAGAAGTTAAAGCTCACAGGTTTTAATTACAAATCAACATAAAGTGCCTTTACATCACTGTCATATATACAAACCCCCAAAGTACTCTGAAGCAAGGTATCAAGACAGCCAAGAGTTGGGAAGTTGCCCCTTAGTTGTACGGAAAATGAAAACCGAATATAAATTAATTGGAAACAAATCAGCATCCCCTTCCATTCACCCACCTTTGACCTAAGCCCATTACTGCTAACTATTCCTACAGTTGGGCTCCTCTGGTAATGGTTTTCTAGGCTCAGGTACTACTTACACATTAGTGTGCAGCTGAAAGTCTCCCGCCTTATATCCCAGGGCAAAGTTATTTTGTGAAAGCTTTGACTTGGCTGTATCAAAAGCCATCTGGTAGCCAGCAAGCCAGCCTTCATAGCCTAACACTGCCCAGCCATAAATGGTTGGTCCAGAGAGATCAATGTCTATGTTGCAGCCTAGATGTACATATTCTCTTTTGTAGGAGGTCTTCAACTTTCCACTCTTCTTCCTGCAGAGAGAAATGTGCAGTTTTACCCACACTAGTACACATGTATGTAATATATGTAGTGCGACAAGTATATAAGTCCCACAAGGCCAGCTACCAAAAGCACTGTAACACCTACTCAAAACTTAACTGCTCCTGAAGAGGGCACAGGATAACGGTGTTATGTATATTTGCGTGGTGCCACTTTTCCCCCTACCACCTCAAACTCCTTAAGATACTCAAGAAGCAAAAAAGACAAAAACGTTTCTCCTTAATGCTTTAAAATCCATCTGGTTTCCAATTTTTTCTCTGCAATTGAGTGTAATGCGTTCCGGCATCATCAGTTTCTTTCAGGAGCATCCATAACCCTGCAGCAACAGCTGTCTTTCAATGAACTGTTGTCTGTTTGGTTCTCTCCACTGCTCCTTCCTTGTGCAGTGCTCGCTTTCCTTTCTTCACTGCTGGGTACGTCTCCTCTACCGAAAACGGATTTCTTCATTCTCCAGATGTCATCTGCTTAATCAGCCTTTTTCTGTCCCTCTTGTGATACCTCCTCCTCTCTCCAATGCTGTTTCTGTTGATTTTGCTACCAATTCAAACTTAACTAGTTAAGACAAAACTTTACCACCTCTTTAATTCTCTCCCCTACCTCTCTTCTCTTCTACTCAAGACACATCAGAACATTTGTGCTGCCTGTCACTCACGCCTAGGCCTGGTGTCTCATTTTTTACTTAGATTCTAATTACTCACATCCAAGCAGTATTTCAAACTCAGATTCTTCGGACAGGCTCTCCCTAACAATAAATACATAAATAAATAAATAAATAAATACCAGTCATTATTTGCAAAGCAGTCTAAAGCTTTGTGCATTATTCAGCCATAAACACCCTTCCTTTGCTCCACTACTTACCAAAATAAAGTACATGAGAATTGAGAAAGACAACTAAGTGCTACTCCACTGCCTGTTCTACCTCCTCATTCGACTGTGCACAGACATCTGGCCAAAAGCATCAGCCAAAAAAAAACCAAAAACATTTGGTTTACTGAGCTGGCGGCATTAGGACTGTCAGCACCGTGAAGACCTAGTAGTTTAAGGGGAGAGTTAGAGATCTAGTACCTACTGCAAAACAATAAATTTGCCACTGGCCAAACAGCTGAAGAATGCATTCTAGTACACCTTGTCCTTCTGAGTTCAGTATTATCCTCTGCCTGCAGAAGATTCTACAGTGACTGCAGAATCTTCTCCAATGAATACCAAGCATTTACACAATGACCAGAATAAGTATTTCTAAAAGTTATTAGAAATTCTAGCATTCCTTAGATAAAGGTAATAGAAAATGTTTACCCTGTGTTTGGTACAAATGTAGTGTCAAGAGCCACCTTCAATCCTTCAACCAACTGCAAAGAAAAATAGACATCTGCTCAAAAATCTGTTGAGACATAACTTGTTATATTCCACTAACAGAACTCTACTTCCTGTCTAAAGAGAAAACAAAATACAACTGCAATGTCTCCCACGATTTACAATGAAATCTGAAGATGCTGCATGATGAAGGATTAAAATAAGACTTTTTCTTCCCACAATGAAGCCCTTTAACAGCACAGACTTGGTAGTTATGTTTTTACATAAAGGAACATGACACATCTTGTGCTGACAACAAGAAAATTATTCACAGAATAATGACAGAAAGAAAACTATTCAGTTCATGTTTGCTTATTCTTTACTGTTCCAACAATCTATACAGGAGCTCAAAAATCTCTCTCATAATCTACAGATATTCTGTTAAGACACAGTACTTCTTCACATGCCAAAGCATATACCTGTCTCATTCTCCCCCACCTTTTTTATGAACTAGACAGCATTTTCCATTTTAAAGCACAGGTGAAAGTACAAACATGAATGGCCACACGTGGCAGATGGCACCACAGAATTTTTACTATCTTTGGCACCATTACCTTATACTTGAGGGACGAAGCGAAAGGCATAAACCTGTCAGTGTCAAAAAGCACTGTGTTTTGAGAGTGCTATACACTGGGAACCCTTAGTGTAAGCAGGCCAAACTGCAAACACTCATCTTTCTCTTCAACCTTACAAAATACATTCAATCTCAAGGTAGCCAAACTTAGGTCCTTATGTATTAAAGCATTTAAAATTATGAGACCCGTCTCTGGTTTCCCCGCATAACTGCAGCAGTGACAGTTCTACACAGTCTGGTTCGTGCAACTAGCTAGGTAACTTAACTCCACACAGCCGTACCTTCAGTAACTGTACCCCCAAATCATTACCTAGCAATGCCAGCCCCCCCCACTCCCAGCCTGTGTGCTCTGCAAATATATGTAACTTCTTTTAGTAGTCCAGATACTTTTGTGCAGTTTTCATTCTCCAGTGTTTTCTGTTTAACTCGATACTTTCTCATACCAGTCCAAGAAACATTTCCAAAGTATCCACTTCCTCTTACCTGATCCTCCACAGAAACTTCTGTTGCCAGTGTATTCTCTGTGTTCCACTTCTGGGTGAATGTAAGTCCATGGTCTTTCATTTTATATTTGGTCTCTAGACTGCCTGAAGCCTTGCCTGTGTCCGTGTTGGAAGAACCATTTGCAGTGAATTCCTGTCAAGAGAATAGTATCACAGAATCACAAAACAGTCCGAGCTGGAAGGGACCCAGAAGGATCACGTCCAATTCTTACGTCAATGGCCCATGCGGAGACTGCACCCGTGACCTTGGTGTTATTAGCACCATTCTCTAATCAACTGAGCTAATCACAGGGTCATGAGTTTCAGCACTCTTTACATTTAATTACATTCACTTTTTCTACTTGTCAAGTGCCAGCATTCACAATTGCTACCCTTAGGCCTTTTGAAAGAACCCTCAAAATCATCATCCTCCTCTTCCCTATCCCTACCTAAAATAATTATTTTTGCATCACAAATGCGTTCTGGCATTTCTGCTCTGAACATTTCTTTTATTGAGGCGTACTGATAGAGCCTTGGAACTTGCCTAGGTCGGAAAAAGCCCTGTTACACGAAGACCTGACACCTTCATTTGCTTTTCATTATTGGGGTTTGATTACTTGCTCCCCTCCATCTTAACTTTACTGCACTTTTTCCCTAGCTTATCTGTCAAAAAATCCTTTTTCCGACATCCTTTTGTTTTTGCCTGAGTGGCAGTTATTTCAGCATTCCACAATTTGCTCTGTACCTTCACGTGAATCCATACCCAGATCTAAAAAGATACTTGCTTGGGATACAAAGCTGTATATATTCCTGGGTTTTTCTTCACAATCTCCTCTAATTCCCTTTACCATCTTATTGGTACTGTCCCAATCGTGGATGATAAAGCACCTCTTGCAGTCCTAGAAAGCCATCCCCCCTTATGAGATGCAATCCCACATTCAACTTACGCTGCCAGATGAATAGCAAAAAAAGAAAAGAGGACTTTTTCCTCCCATTTCTCCAAACATCTCATCTGTTTCTTCATTGTAATTATTTTCCCCCATGTTTCAGCAGTGACAATGTTTTCCGGAGAACTGATGCTTTTTACACCAACTACTGCACCCTAATATTGTGGCTCCGCCTACCATCTGTGCTATTGTCATTTAGACTCCTATTATACTGTGGTGATGTACCTTCCCCCACAACTTCTCTTTCATCACCTCAGCCAGTAACTCCACTTCAGAAGCTGAGCCACCCTTCAGAAGGCACCTTCAGTTGTAGACCTTTTCTCCTTTACAGCATCAGAAAGTAACCTGACCCCCATACCAGCCTGACATCTCTCTGTCAGGCTGGTCCTTCACTGAGCAGTGTAATGGAACCCACAACTTTGAATTTTGTATAACGTGTATTTTGTAACATGCTATTCAGCTGTCCTCCACACATCAGAGCTTCCCGTTATATTTAGGCAACTTCTCTCCCGGAACAGCTCAAGAGGTAGTCTATTCAGTGTTTCATGCACAGCTGAGTGAGTATTAAGCAGTGAGTAGGCATAGTGCTGTAGTAGTAAGCTCAAGGTGTATCATTTAGGTTTAAAGAAGCATCGGAGAACTGCTCTCATTTGTTATCCTCATCTCTCAAATATTTTCCTGGAAGAAAGATAAATAATCTGACACTACAGTTCCAAGTTATGTCTCTCTTGAAGTTTAAATATTGAAAGATACAGTGCTTAAGAGATGGCAGGATCCACTGCCAATATATCCAAGCTTTGGAACCCTGACTTTCCAGATCCTTCTTATTCCGGGACCGTATTCCCGGATGCCGCGTACGTTACCTTCACGATTCCGGACTTTGCGGAGGATATGAGGATACAAAGACTGTCTTTAAATGGTTACAAAGTGTTAGGGAGCCAGGTCACATTCCTTACACACAGTTTGGGGTGGGGTGGTGAGGGATGCTGCTGGGAGAGGGGGGGGGAAGACGGGAACGGGACGGGACACTTACTTAAGCTAATGCACTACTGCAACAGCACAGCAGTTAATTATAATGCATCTAGCCAGCTAACAGAAACACGTGACAGAAGTCAGGATGTGTTAAGACTACTCTTTAAGACATAAATTACTATTCAGCGTTCTAATAGCTCTTCCACAAATTCAGTGTGAAGACATCTCAAACCTGCATCGGAATGCCGAAGTAACTTCTAATCTTAAAGCAGGTAACTGATTAAAATAGCTTTGTTTCTTTCTCAGATCAAGCAAAGGACCAATTGTAAACACTTGTCTCAAAGCCAAAGGAAATAAAAAACCCTGCGCTGTCATATGATCAAAAGCCAAAGCATTCTGTCAGGTGTGAAGAACTCAATCTGCTTCTGGAAGCAGAAAGCACAGAGTCAGAAGTCTGCTGCCATCAGTCTTTATCTGTGTAAACCAGAACATCCCACCAAAACATAATTTCTTGAATTTTTGCAGCTGAAAAATCAAACTCATTCTGGTTCCATGTCACACGCCAGTCCGCATCAGCAGTTAAGCTTAGCTTCTCATTGTCCTTCTAGTTTATGGCATCCAGCATCTACAGGAATGCCATGCACTTAGTAGGCAAAACCATTTGCAATCTATGAAACAATGAAAATCAATAGACACTATTGTTGTTTTCTAAGTCTACGGGTATCACTGTTGTTTTCTAAGTCCACAGGAAAAACACCCAAACGTTTGTGTCAACAATCAGAGGTACTACTTGTACCCACATAGGAATCAGATCTCACACTTTGTTTCTAACTTCATCTCCATCCACAAAAGTCTATTTTGTTGCATCCTAATCCTCATCAGAAACACTAACAAGCTCAAAATCCGAAGCAACAGACAACTGTACCAATACCGTATCTATCTTGCTTTCCCTCTTGCTGTTTCTACAGTGTTCTTGTTGTGAATTGTTGGACAAAGATTGCAAATGGCTTTACGTACATGGATCACACAGCAGATTTAGTGCTATGCACACAGTCAAACTGCACAACGTAAATAGCAACACGACTAAAAACAATTAAATGGTTTACAAATGACAGTACACAGCACAGAAAGCCTCGCCAGACAAAGCAATAAAGAGCCAACATGTCAGAACAGTCACTAATCTTACCAGCTGGATAAACATCCAATGAAAATTGCATGGAAAAGAAAAAGCCCATTTTAGAACTTAATACGGTTGTTCATAATCCATCACAATCACAAGACAGCATAATTAGCTGCTAGCGTATTATTTGAGAATCAGAACTTTCAGCCAGTAAAGTTTTGAGCCAGGAAAACTGCCTATCAAGAGATGTCAGTAAGGGGAGGCAGCCGTAGTACGGAGACTACAATAGCTCCTCGTGTCTACATGTTCCTGGTGCACAAGGCAAATAATCATCAAAAGTTCAATTGAGACAGAATACAGTAATACCAAAGTAAGGACTTACACCGTTTGCACGATAAGAATGCAAGAAAAGGAGGGAGCTAAGGCAAACATGGTTATGAAGCAGGCTGAAAAGCAGCTCATCTTACCAGTCAGAAGCACCGAGTGGTAAGACATGCAGAACTCAGTCAGCATAAGAATATTATCTAGTAAACAATATATGCCTGTGGTTAAAGATCAAAATTATGACACCCATTCCTGGTTTTGCCAGCCCTCCTGTGAAACTGTGAGGAAGCTCCACTTCTCCATTGTTAAAATGGGGATCATGGAATACTTTTGTTGCTTGGAATGCTAAAGCTTACTTAAGCTCTCAAATTCCATATATAGGGTACTGCAGAAGGACTGTTTTCAGTTTTAATTAAGTCTCGAACTTTAAGCACAGTGGAAATAAGTGAAAATGCAGTTCAAGTTAAACCCTGGTGCTTATTTGCCCTTCACCTTTTGGATAAAAGTCTCTCTGGAATAAAAATCCTATGAAAACCAGTAACAGCAGGAAAACTCAATTGCATTTTTAAGTAGAAATGAGAGCTACGTAATGTGATGAAGCTCATGTCTGGGATGGGACAATGGGAA
Organism: Pardalotus punctatus; assembly: GCA_013400915.1. Classification (NCBI taxonomy): domain Eukaryota; kingdom Metazoa; phylum Chordata; class Aves; order Passeriformes; family Pardalotidae; genus Pardalotus; species Pardalotus punctatus. The sequence goes on from VZTX01015200.1 coordinate 47,575, forward strand.
GAGGGAGGAAAGTAACAGCAACACGTGCGAAAATTCTTGCACGTCACAGGAGAGGAAGTACTGCTACATCAGCTAGGTACTACTGTAGGAATATCTCAGTCAGCTACGAGTTTTAAAATGAGAAATGAAAGGGAGAAGCAACACCTGCTAGCAAGTTAATACTTGTTACCAGTTCAGGAATTTGTCCTTCCATTGTCATGCTGGTGATGTTGAAAGCTCCCAGTACTTACCACCCCATTGGAAGACTTCGTCTTCAATTCTATTTTGACCATTCCAAATCCTGAAAATAAAATAGCACACAGCATCTGTTTCACTGCAATATACAAACGAGGCTTATTTCCAACATACCCAAAGTAGTATGCCAGGTAGGGTACATGGACCTGAAACAGCCTACTTTCATGTTTCAACAGTTGCTGATCGTACCAAGGGTTAGGAGGATTATGAGAAGAATGACTGAAGGAATTCTGACAACTCGAAGTGACTTCATACTTTATAGTCATAACAGACACCAATCATCAAGTATCTCCACCTCCTGTAGCTACCTGCAGTCTGGGACCCATCAATACGGTTAACCATCTCTTCCGATTTACTCAGTTTACATTTGTATTTCTGATGGCAGGGCAGGAAATTTTTCTTTTCCTCTACTCCAAAAAAAACATATTTTCACTTACTTCAATCAGTGCCATATACAGAACTACTATTGCTTTCTTCCTTTTCTTTCTGCTCTGAATCTAGGAAAATACCCAGCCCTTGCATAAAGTAGAAAAGCTTGAAGTAACTGACGCTAAAGCACGAACTTGAGTCGAATTTTAGCAAAGCCTGAACTCCAGGATGGCAGAGACCAGACCACAGTGCATTTTAGTTTTATGCAGCATATGGATTTGGGATACAAATGATATCTTTATTACACACAAAATCAGATTGGAAAAAATCAACGCTTTCTTGTAGCGTTTCCAGAAAAGGGACAAATGCAAATATTGTGAAAATATTTGCTCTCCAGCTTTAACAAGAGGCTATTCTGATTAACAGAAAGAGCGCTCTGCCTCAGGAACCGGTTTATTGCCACATACGCTCTCCTATGGCAATCTGCACCAGTTTCCCTGATTTAATGACTCTAAATAGAAAAAAAAAAAAGGAAGGTAAGAAAAGGGCACAGAATTTTTCAGAGGCTGTTCTGGAGTGCATCTTAAGGTTAAACTTGTAACCTTCCCCTTCAATTCTTAGCCACTGCAGTACTTTCACAACACATGTCCCAAATTCAGAATCAGAAGGTGCTAGATGCTTCAGACCTCTGCTGATTTTCTGCTATAAGGTATTAGGGAATCTCTGAGGTACTTGCACTCGTACTGGCATTTTCAAGATGCCTAAGGAAAAAATATGAAAGTTGATCAAACCATCATCACCATGTTACTTACCATATCCCTTGTTGAATACATCCCTGGCAGACTTTCCCAAGTCACTGTACGACGGTGGGAAAGCCATTGGACCTGAAACATATGGGAAGCTGTAAGAATCTCAGCTGTCACAGCATAAAATTTAAACTATATCCGAAACATTTATAAATGTCTACAATTAGTAGTCTCTGAGTATGTCACCAATACAGAACTGTCAGATCTTTGAAGAATGTTCATCAAAGTCATCCTCGCATCGTTGTTGCTTTGTCAAAAATGAACAAGCTTCGATTCGAAGAAGTTACGACAGGCAATCCGTTATTTGGAATCACTGAACCCCACGTATTACATTCAACTACGTACGCCGGCCTCACATTCTTAAGTTGCAAAAAGAACTCACGGGAGCCTTATTGCCATTCTGGTAACAAGCAAACATTGCTTTTGTGACAGGACCCATTCAAGGCACCCCAAGTGGCGAACCATGTCAGCGCTTAACAAACCCTAAGGAAAACAGCGCTCACTTCCATCTGCACTTGTGACTTCACAGAAAGGTTCTTCAGAGATGTGAAAAATATAAAAGAGATCTCTGTACACTGTCCAGTAGCCATCAGTGAGTATTTCTGCACACAGAGCAACAAAAACTATATTTGCTAATATGGGTACATTTCCTCATACTGTTACAACCACTTTGGAAGACAAAGCTCAAAAGGACAGGCGTGTAATATTACAGCTTAGATGATACATTTTTAGTTACCACAATTTAGGGATTTTGCATGAGAAAGTCCACAATAAAGAAGTAGGAAAACACTTCCCCAGTGGAAAATTAGTCTTCCTCTTCTAAAATAAGTTTGCCTAAATGAAAAGGCACACCTGCTCCAGAAGAGAAAAGCTATCAAAGATGCTCCTTTCGTTTGAACAGCAATTCTTTGCCATTCCTACCGCTGATGCACTTGTTCATATTCTTCTCTGCAACACCCAACACCAGAAATCCCTGATCCCCCACTTGTTCAGACCAAACTGAAAGACTAATCTAAACAGTAATGACGCGAGCAAAACACGTGGAAGTCCTAAGGTCATCGCTCATCTTCCACCATTTTCATCGTTTACCAGCGTACTCAGCTTCCCTGTCACAAATGCAATGCTACCGTCCTGATTTCAGACAGCTAGCCCTTCCTAAAATGAAACACTTAGGCAAGTGACATCATATAGTATACGAACACTCTTTGTTCAGTGACTTAGTAACTAACCCGCACTATACGTCTATCAGTACACAGGCTCGATGATGCTTGTGGTTTCCTTCCAATCAGGATATTCTATGACTCTATACATACCTGTGGCTTTAGAGGACCTGGAAATATCACGGAACACTCCACGATCGTGGATTTGTAGCTGGCCTCTAAGCCACAGAACCTGAAAGCTTCATAATGGTTGGCAGTAAGCCACAACACACTGGGAATTGAGACTGACCGATTTAGAGTTCCAAAGAGATCAGCCCACTCTAACTTTCAAATTACATTGAGATTTTACATCAAAGAAGAGCTTAAATAATAACCTCTCACTGCAGTTTCTGAAAACATGCTACCCCTCTACCTCTTTCACGCTTTGCCAGCTGTCTCTCAAGTCTTTCTGCCTCCCTGCACAGACAGGTATGGGCTTTAGAGAGACAAATGACAACAATGGTGAGTAGTCTTGGGACTCTCCACAGCAGATTCACTGAAAACACTTCAAGCAAAGGAGGACTTTATCATCCTGTTTAGCATCTTCTCAACCCAAATCTCACCTTTTTAGGTGACCACCTGTTGTGTTAACTCCTCATTTTCATAAGACTATTGAGACATCTTGAAAATTGTGAGCCTGTTCACTCTCCTAATGTGTCTTCTCTCTTTACACTATCCAGCTATATTTTTTGCCTTCTATGTATTTAAATGTGTATGCTAAATTTTAAGCAAGCATTTAAACAGTACTGAAAAAAAAGAGATCCTCGAGGTTAGCCCATACTGAAACACATGAATTCTTTGCTAACGACAAGCAGCTCTACTTGCACAACAGAATTGCCTAGAGGAACCGAGCTCACAGTTTCACAACTCTTAACATTAAATTTGAATGAACTAGATGCAATGGCAACAGCAGACAAAACACAGTGTGAAGTGAGATAACAAACAGAAGAATACACGCACCCGTCTGTGGAATAACTGTAAAAACCCCAAAACAAAGAAACAAAAAACAAACAAGCAAAAAAACTGCAACAACTCCCCCCAAAAAACCTCGCACAAGAAATAACAATAACTGTGAGGCCGGTTTCATGTTTCCTGACGGATGCGGCGGGGCCTTGCCCATGACCACCGCCACGCACCTTCGCCGGCGGAGCCGGAGCGGCGGCGGCTGCGCGGCCCCGGGAGCGCGAGCGCCTCCCCCGGCCCAGCACCGCCCGCGTTACGCAACGGGTAACGGAGCGGGCGCGCTCCGGCGAGTCTCCTCTCCCTGGTGAAATGCCGGCGCCGTGGGAACACTCGGTCGCAGCCGCCCCACAAGTTCGTCTCTCCCGGCCGAGAAACCGGCACAGCTGGCAAGACCCTCGGCCGCCTGGTCTCAGAGACAGAGCCGGCCCGCGTCCTGGGGCTGCCCTTTTGGCAGCCCGTGGGCCCGAGAACGAGGAATTGCCACTGGGGCGAGCGGCCGGCGTCCCCTCGGGCCTCTCGCCAAGCCCCGCCGCAGCAAGGTGACTCGGGTGACGTCCGCCTCGGCCTCGTAAAGCCCCTAGGACACCATCGGGCTCCGGCCGGACAGCGGCGCGGGACCCGACCCGACCCGACCCGACCCGACCCGACATTGTCAGACCAGGATGAGTGGNTGGCCCCTGCCGCCGCCCCGGCACTACCTTGCCGCACCCGCTGCCTCCGGTACGGCTCTCGGCGCCCCCACGTCCGCATGCGCGACGCCACAGCTGCGCACGCGCCCAAGCCNGTGCGCGGTCGAGGCATGGCGGCCTCGCGGGAGCGCGGCCAGGCCTCCTGCCGGCGAGACAATAGGGGGACGCCTCCGGTCTCGATAGCCGGTACAAAGTTGTGCCTGGGAGGGACGGAGGAGGTCTGCGGAAGTATTCAGTACCGCAGGCCCCGCGCCCACGGAGCTGCAGGGCAGCCCTGCCTCACCCATCCTGTCAGAGTCTGCGAGAGACTCCAGCGGGCACTAAAGGTCCTCTCAAACCCTTCACCTACCTTACTGACAAATTCACTCCTTCGCTCATTGTCAGCCCCGTTTTGAACTACTGCTCAGACAAACCCCATAGTAAGGGCCATATAGCCCTGAATCGAAGGAAGGAGACAGGCCTACCCAATCTTGAAGCAAGACTTGGCAGCTGGGACAAAACCAAACGCTTGACAGAATGTTGCAGCCAGTATTGTTGACAAAGCCCAGCGGTTATTCTGCACATAAATAAGGTAGTCTATGCACCCAAACAAAAGTATAGTACATGCCCAACTACACAGATTCCCTGTGATAAGTACAAGGTTCACAGCCATTGCCTCCCATGACTACCAGACATCTTGCAGTCTAGTAAAGCAGTTCAGAAGAAAAGCCAGTCAACTGAGATATAGAGAGTGGAGAGAGAAAGGAGAGAAAAAAATAGACACATTGTATATTTATCTAGTTCACAAAAAACAAGCAAGCTCTCTGAAGAAGCTTTTTTTTTTTTGCACATAGAAGTATTCAGCGTATTACGGAGAGTGACTGCAAAGCCAGCAAATTCTGTCTCAAGGCCCAAGACAAAGTAGTCTTCTGGGCTACCTGTTGAAGATGAAGGAGAATGCATCAGTGCAATGCTGTGTGCTGCCCAGGAAACATTTGTAAACATGGTAGACTTGGGCTACTGCTTTTTGGTCTCCTAAAGTTACAGCTAATAAAATAATAATCAAACAGCATTACACATTCATGATGGAATATTCATTTTGTTTATTGCTCCTGATAACTGAAGAAAATACTAAATATATCAGCTACGTATATTTTTACAATGAAGCATCAATAGACTCCACATAGTACCAAGTTAACTTCTAGTTACCTTACATACTACTGCATGCATTAGCACCAGGCAACATTCCCAGAAAATAATTAAAACTAACAACAAGAAAAATGGAAGAAAAGAAAGGGATAAGCAAGAGCATCAGCTTATAATCTCTATTACTAAGATTGATCAACTCTCCTTGTATAAAAACAAGTTTAAAATGTAGTTGTTCTGCAGGCTTAAGTCAGATAAAAATAAGAAATGGTATTATGTCTGTTTTATGGTTCAGGTCAAGCTAAGTAGTTTGACTAGAGAAAATCCTCTCTGTCCTCACAGATGCCGACAGACAATACAACCATTAAGAAACCAAGAGAAGTGTTATATAGTTAGCAACAGTCAATTTGACTATGTACAGAATAGTCTCATCTTTACTGCTACAAGGTATTTAAATACAGTAGCAGCAATACATTCCGTGCTCTATAACACGTGGAAGCTAGTAGTTTACTACTTTGAAACATTTTAAGTTAACCAACAGAATCCCTGTTCCAAATTACCACTAGTAACGCATTCTTGAAGAGACCTCTTCTTGCATCCGAAATACTCATTACCTCTCCCAACAATTAAAGAGGAGTTCTAAAATAAGATTTGACAGGTTTGCATACAAGAAAGGGCACGTTGAATCTAGAGGAGTGGTAGCAGGCGCATCAATCAGTGGATGCACTTGTAATGCTGAACAAGTAGAACACAGACCACTGCAATCAATAGTACTACAGCATACCTCGTAACAAAATTCACAGGTCAATTTTGGAGAATAGCGAAAAGATTTTAGAATTGAGTACAGAGAAACAACTCATTGTGAGCTTCAGCACTGCACCAAGACACTTAAGACAGATATGAGGAGATACAGACAGTAGTTGAAAATGGTACTCTTTAGGAGTACTTCATGATACAGCCTGTTTTCTCATTCTGATTTCTATGTACATATAAAAGATACAAAAAGTGATGCCGGATGCCCCATCCCTGGAAACATTCAAAGTCAGATTGAACTGGGCCCTAAGCGATCTTATCTAGTCAAAGGTGTCCCTGCCCGTGGCAGGGGGACCGGACTACATGATATTTAGGAGTCCCTACCAACCAAAAATATTCTGTGACTATATGAAAATGAAATCTTACAGGATTTATCTTCACTGCACATCCCGTACGAGTGCTGTGGACTTGCTTTAAACATCAGTACTATACAGTTCTTCCAGTAACGTCCAAAGTAAGACTATGCACTTTCACGTGTTCGTAAGAAGCTATGAAAACATGTCTCTGGGCTACAAACCTAGACAAGCAGTTAGTTATTCACTCCGATCCTTCGGCTCTCGGTATTTCCACTGGATATAGTCAAAGATATCTTTTTCACATTCTACTGGCAGGGCTTCTCCAGCAACTCCTGCAAGCAAATTCCATGGGCTATTTGAAAGGTGGAAAGTCTGTACCATTCAGAAATGTCAAATGCATTGCAAGATCAAGACAAAATTGCTGTAGGTAAAAGACTTAAAAAACCCACCCAGAACGACCTCCCCACCCTCCCCAAACTTTTCATAGTGTTTACGACACCGATTCTTATTAGTGTCAAAGGAAATAAGGTAATGAATTAACTTTGGGGCCATGCAGTTATGCAGTTAAATAAATTTATAATTGTGTGCAGGTATATACAGCCACCTCTCCTCCAAAACAAAGCAACCGAAGGACACGACATACCCTGCGAAAAGAGTAGGAAACCAAATATGTGCTGTGTATGACACAGAAAAAAGTCTTTAAATCAGTAAGACTTTAAGCAGGTCAGGTGGCCCGAAGAGGTAACTTCGTGCCACAAAGCTGCCCGTATGTAAGTAGGCTGCCCCTTCTTGCTGTAACGGTGCCCAATACAATAAAAGGGCACAGTGAAAAATTTCACAAACTGTGGCATTTATCAGAAGTATCTCTGAACACTGCAACTAATCGAAGATCACACAATGTGCCTAACTAGAAAGAATACTTTGTGCAAAGGCCCAGACTGACCAGTGACACCCAAGCGACGTATCGTATATTCATTGATCGTGAAGCCCATTTCCAAAGCGTGAGTTCTCATATTCTTATTGAATATATCACTTCCTGTGAAATACAGTACACCACAGTAATACTGATCTTTCGGGATAAGCCTAGAATAAAAAGCAGAAGTGCAGACTTAGAAAAAATATATACAACAAAAACGTTACGAGCCATTTAGAATTCAGTCGTTCAGACACTTGTAGGTTTACTTTGTATTTATGTGTACACATTCTGCAACCCTGTATGTTTAATTTTCCCACAAGCCAGATGCAAGCGTGAAAGGAACTGCCTATCAAAGAAAGGTTCAGCACAGCTACCCTTACCCAGAAGTTACTGGTGCTCAGCCACTACCTGGGTACGGTGCTTGCGCTTCTGCCGAGAATCAATGTCAAAGCAGGATGATAAAACAGGACACAATTCTGAATCTGAATAGCACACCACGATTTGAAATACCGCATTATTGCTAATAACCTGCTGTAGTTACTGGCAATTGTACAGAGGCTTCAACACCACAAAGGCATTATAAACCTAGTAAATGCCATGTTCTGAACACGGAAGTAGAGACTTTAATACAAAAATTGATGCAAATGCCTACTCTGTAGCAGACAGCTAAACCAGAGGTTTGGGTGGGGGTTTTTGACGTGCGTACCGGATATCAATTCTCCTATGTGGATAGGCTGTTCCATCTTCTTTATCTGGCAACTGACAGACACCCTGTGAGGAAGTAAGGCAAGCGAGAAATTCAAAGGAAATTGGACAGTCGAGAACCATCTTTACCTCCCCACCCCTAAACAACCTCTAAACAACCCTCAGTCATCCTGGAAAGCAAAGTTAAATTCTTGCTGAATTGATTAAATATTGTACTAGGACAGCCAGATATCAGAATACAGTGAATCACTATTTTACACTGTTACCAGAACTGTTGTTCAATGTAACATATAACTGCTTCTCAAATTTTTATTGCACCAGGAAGGATCACAGGACTCCTCATTTCCCTGTCCTGATTACCAGCAGGCTTTTCAGCATGCACAAATAAAAAAAAAAAAGCTGCATTGTCAGCATGGGATCCAAGAAAATCAATGTTCCTGTAATTCATTACTTGCTTTAGGCATCCCACATAATCCCTATTATATCCTGAATCTAGCATCTTATCCATTAAATCTGTTCTGTGGCAAAACTGACACAAAGGGAGACAAAAGTATATTGTGTATTAGACAAAATCAGGTAAAGGTAGGTCCAAGATCAAAGATAAACGTTTCCAAGATCCTGAGGACACAATTACAGAGCGGTCACTGGTGCAACTGAAGAAGTGATGTTGTGCTGAGGTTCCAGGAAACATCCAGCAATATAGACACAACTAACATTACACAATGAAGGTTATGTCAGCGGGGTTCAGAACTACACAAATATCTGTATGCCTTCTAATACTGAAATCTTACTGTAAGGTATTCCCTAAGAGTTAACCGCATAAAGTTCTTACGAGGTGCAAGGGGGAGAATTAAAAAAACCAAGCAAACACACACCACCCCCACCCCCAACTCCAGCAGTCCAAGTAATGTATCTTGTGTTCATCTTAGCTTCTGTCAGGAAAAGCGATCCTGCCGCAACATCCTTCACCACCAAAAACGCTCTTACCATGAATTTTGTGTCACCTTTAGACAACATGTCTGTGACAAAGTGGACTTTTTCCAGTTGTTCTACAACCTGATGCAGCAGTTTTGACTAGGAATAACAATAACACAAGAAGAAATCACTTCACAACGAATAAGAATTTCTTGCCTATTTATAGACAGAGCCTCATACAAGTACAGGACGTCATCATAATTATATGTACTATTCTACATGAAATTTGACCCAAATGGAAAAAAAACATAACAATAATACTAGGAAGACCCTAATAAAATTACAGTTGTGCAACATAAAAACAATTTCCACCAATCCCCCCATGTGAGATTGCCTTTACTTGGAAATGACAAATCAAATTCAGCTTTTAAACAATGAATCTACAAAAGCAACACCAGAAAAAAAAACACTGTCATTAATACTACTTCAGTTAGTCACAAAGGATTAAAATGGCAACGGGACAGTTTCCTATCATCTAAATGATTACGGCTACATAAAGAAATACTCAAGTCCACCTTTAATTCAGGTAGTTTTACAGTTCTGCATTATAAAAGCACATGAATTTAAAGGGGTGGGGGAATGTGTGTGATGGGAAGAGGAAGGACAGAAGGGTAAGAATGCGCACATTGACTACCCCCGCAAGAGAAACGCAATGTAATGCACAGACTGCAGAAGTAATTGTTAACTCCTCAAAAATAAACACGGTGATCCGAGAGAAGAGTTTTATGTCACAGTAAATACAAAACACAAAAAGCCACAATACAAGTCTGACTGTACGTGACGCACAGTACTGAGCCACAGCATTTGAGAAACACACCTGTTTGGATGATTCAGATGTGAAACTGGGATGGGTTAGGAGAACATCCATATCGCCGCTCGACTCTGCACCTACGCAAGAAAGAGGCAAAGAAAAATCCCTCTGTGTATGGCAAAGTATACTAATGTTGGTGAACATCCATTTTACCTCTTCTTGTAAACATGTTTTTCTAGCAGAAAATGGTCACTGTTGGAGGTATTAGTAAAAAAACCCAAACAAACTTGAAGTAAGAGAATCTTGTTCTTTCATCAGAAAGTTTATTCTTCCTGTACCTAAGAAAATATCCAAGAATTTCTTGCTGTACTCTATACCCACGAAGCACAAACGTTAACGTAAAAACAAAGCAAACGATTTGCATTACGACATACTACTCCTTTATGGGGGAAGGGTGGAGAAGCAAGGATGTGTGCGGGTGTTTCATCACTGAACTAGCTAGTGAAAACAATACTAACAGGAGAATGCCAGGTTCCAGCGTAGACTCTCTCAAGAAGAAGAATATGCATAGCAACTTGTCTTGCTTATTATGCCAAAATAAAGGTAACGAGATCAGAGTACCAACCTCGTCTAAAACTGCCACAGACTGTAGCAATATAGTTTGGGTCCAGCTTCTTTATTTCTTTCAGCACAATTTCCTACGTAAAAAGGAAAGATGCGTGTTTATAGACATGTCAGTCATTCACTGGCCATCAGCACCTCACATCCTTAACGAAAAGATTCTTACCTGCATTTGCAGCATTTCTTCCCTTGGGATTCTTTTCTCAAAATCTTCAAAATATCTGCAAATATAAAAATAAAAGTATCTGAAAGAGTGGCAGAGGCAGCATCTTAAAATTTTAGTCAATTTTTAGTCAATTTTAGCCTATCAGAGGAAAGAATACCAACTTATGCTACTGTCACATCACAAAAAGCTCCTGACGCACATCAAACATCTTAGAAAACATCTTGTGAGGCAACGGTAAAAACTCGCAACTGCGAGTTTGACGATGCTTAGAACATGGTTTCAGTATTTCCACTGTATATGAAGAGCCGCTATGAGGTGTGAGTAGTATTACCATATAACCAATTGCTTAATATTTACATAGCCCTCTGAAAATACAAAAGGTTCCTGACAAAACTCAGCCTACCAGCAAGCAGGAAGAACAGGTCCCTCACCCATGGTCAGAGGAGACCTATGTTGGAAAGAGCTAAATGGAAGATCCCAACTCAAATACAGCTCCAGATATATTTGCCTTCCACTGTAAAAATCAGATTGTCAGCATGCTGCTTGACTGTGGAGAAAATGAGGCCAAGTGAAACACTGTTTGGTTTTATTTGGTTCACTTGCAGCTTCTGATAAACACAGCTACAGCTCTTCCAGAACCAGCACACCAAACTCAGCATGCAGCATTCCAGCTGTTGTATGCTGATGGACAAACACACATTCTGCACAGCATTCTCAAGTTCAGACATGCAAAGGTGTCACCTTGCTCACAGCACATGACCAAAAAATAGCCCGTGCCGCTTGCATGCAGATTGTGAAGAAACACCACCGCAACCTCGCTACAGCAATTCTCCATGAGCTAATTGAGGAAGTCACTTGATATTAACTTCCTTCTGAATGGAGACTAAGCCTCTCAACCCCAATGAAACAAAAGCTCTAAGTAACTGCTGAAAAGCATGAAGAGCACAGAGAGATGAGAACCGTAATTGGCCAGTGTAACCTTACATTACATCCTGGTGTCTGAAGGAGTAATTAAAAAAGCCAAGCGCTTGTACGCAAGAAAGCTTACTTCAACCCAATTTGCTGGTGATGGGTCAGCTTGTGCTCAATTTTTCTTAGATCTAGGAAAAAAAAAACCCAAACAAAATAGTTAATGGAGGACTGAAAATCTTACAGTAAGTTTCTACCAATGCAAAGATGATGCACATAAAGAATACGTAAGAAGGATACAACCTCAGAGGAGGGAATTTCAAACTACCTACATGACAACTCATAGGATGACCGCAAATGCACACAGAGCGCATCCAACAAAGACTTAATAGAGCACCAAAGAGCCAAAATCCTTGTTACCTTCCGTGAAACCCGCACATACTTTACTCTGGACACGTATGCAATGCCTTAAGCCTGCATGCTAGCTTTAGCATCTTACACACCTTCCTCAAAGCTTAGGGCATATATGGCACCGCAGTACCGCTGTAGAAGAGGCAGCTCGATGGAAGAAAAGATTATTGGAGTGTCAGCTTCAGCTTAGGCCCCAAATCTCCACTTACCTTCTAAAGTCTTAATTCCTTCCTCGACAAACTTCCTAGCGGCAGCAGGACTGCAAAGACACGAGGCAATCTGGCATCAGGAACAGCAGGAATCTTACAACACTGAATAGGGCATTAGAATTCTTTGTAACTGTGTAGGCTTTTAAAGGCCAAGACTCGGGCTGCTTGGGATGCTTACACGTTTCCAGCATGCGCATTTTCATTTTACACTTTCAGTCAGCAGAGATCCAAAGCTCGGCCTGCATATTTTTTAGCATTGATATAACTATACGTTGACGCGTAATTGTAAAAAACTTAATAAAGCACACCAAATAGGCAATATTGCTTCAGACAATAATACCAAATTCACGATAACATTACATCGGAGTCCTGACGGGTTTTTGTTTCGTTGCCTGCGTCAAGGCTCTGCTTTTCCTTGTGCAAAAACCCTGAAGCCAGATTCTCGTTTCCACTTTTGTTTGTCTTTCACAGTTCTATTCTTGACCAGCATCCCTCTCCTTCCCCTCTTGGCTTGCACATAGGAGCTTCCCAATGCCACTCGTGTACCACAAAGTCTGCAGTTGATAATTCTATACCCTTTTATCTCAGCCAATCTCGTAATCGTGACTACAGTGTGTCAGCATGGGCATGACATCATCAGCTGAAGCTCATTCTCTTTATTCTTTGCAATCACCCAAACTCTGCTCCCAAGTCTATCAAAAGAACTGGAGAAGGGGAAAAAAAAGCCAAAGAACACCCTAAGAAACTTTTACCCAATGCCAGTGACTCGTGTCAGGAGACTGATAGATGCACTTGTATCATCTTGTCGAATCTACAAAAAAAAAACAATGCAAACCAAATCCTTCTTTACTCCATTTGCAATAAGCAAACAAATATAAAAAGCCTTGAGAAGATAAAACAGCTTAGTCAGACTCTGGTTTGGAGGCTCACTATAAGTCATTGCAAAACAGTACCAAGGATAGTATGGCGCATCACAACAATGCCACACGTAACTAGCCTGAAAACCACCCAACTAGCCACGCCAAGGAGAACAGCCGGCCTAAAGCACCAAACTCCACAGCGTTCTGGGGACGGAATTCCGCTTCTGGCAGAAGACCTGCATGTGCTGATTACGTAAGCTAAAACATTTTCATAAATAGTTTAGAGGCTTTGGCTGAGCTTCTCAATCCTTGATTTCTACTCACCATGCACTCTGTGTTCACCATTCCTAAGATTATCCAGGCACGGCAACGGGAAATGCGCACAGCAAGCGGGCCACTTAGCAAGTTATCGAGAAAAGCAACTATTGAGAAACGCAGAATGAGGGAAAGAAACCCACCTTTTCCAATTTGCGTAGCTTTCCAGTGGATAAGAACTCATCTATCTTCTCAGCTATTTTAGCACCAACTCCATCCTAAATATTGGGGAGTGAATACAAACAAGTTGACTTCAAAATCCTTTAAAGTCATATGTGGGAAGCAAGGAAAGCTCCCTAGAATTTAGAGTCCAGAAAGAACTATGGGGCCTCCAAGACCACAATAAATAACTGGACCATAAAAGAGCACAAGAATTCAAGGGTACAACGGAAGCAGCGTAAACACCCTAATTCAAGGGCTATATCAAGTTTCCCCAAAGCGATAATTTTGGACAAGGCTTTGATTCTTACTGCTCAAATCAGTAGGAGCAAAGGGGAAAGGTATTTTTACAGGCAGAGACTCAGACGGGGTGCCCACTTCCAGCTCTGAAACCCCCACAGCGGCCACATTTCGTCCCCTTCCCCGACCTCCGACTCGGGTACCGGAAACAGGCGCTGGCAAAGCGCGGCTGCCCGCACGCTTCCCAGGAACCTCCGGCACCTCGTCCCCGCTCCGGCTGCCCCAGATCCTCCCGCCGGCAACCCGGGCACGAGCACCTACCAGCTTCTTGGCTTCAGCCCCGCTCCGTATCTTGCTCGGATAGCGAGAAATAACCGAGGCCGCTTTCCTGCGGAACAGTGCCGGTCAGCGCCCGAAAGGGCTGGGCCCCCGGACGGGGGCGCGGCGGGAGGGAGGCGGTACCTGTACGCGTTGTACTTGTGGATGGCCCGGTTCACGTTGCGCTCGTAGTTGGCCAGTTCTGCGGGAGAATCGCGGTGAGAGCAGCCGGTCCGCGGCCCTTCCCACCCACGGGATCGACCGAGCGCACACACCTACCGGTGAGGAAGTCGGTGATGCCCTGGTTGGGGCTCTCCTGCGGAGCTTTGCGCTTGCTCATGGCCGGCACCGGCACCGGGCGCCTGCGGCAGCTCCAGGCAGCGATCGCAGGGAGGCGCTTCCGGCGGTGGCGTCACAGCTCCTCCGCTCTCGGTGCGCGTGTGCGGTAGCGCCGGGGATGGCGCGGGGGATGCCGGGGGCGGCGCCGCGGATGCCGGACGAGGTCGGTGGGTGATCGATGGGCTGCTGAACATCGGTCGCCCGTGTCTCAGGCCTTTCTCGCATCTTGGTGTCATCGTAGCTCTTTTTGCCCAAGTTGCCAAGTATCACAGATTTCAGGTACGTACCGACTTTGCGCCTCTCGCACGCCTCTTTTCATGCACAGCACGCATGTGTCTGCCTCACGTATCTGAGATTTTTGGCCGGTCCGCTTTAGCGGCGCTGTTCCAGGCTGCATCGGCAGTTGTGGTCTGTACTACCAAAGTAACCCAGTTTCAAAACACTCGAATATCGAGTTCCAAAATACCAGAGTAACCCAGTTTTACAAATACCAGAATATCAAGTTTCAAAATACAGCTGCACACACAGTTTGTAATACCAACACCTCCTCCTCTTCTTCCCCAGCAATCAATGGGCCAGCTTCCCGGGGCACTGAGCACTCCCAGTTGCATCCACCCAATGGAAGTGGTTAAAGACAATGCTGTTCAGGGACAATTTTGGGAAAAATCGTTTCTACACCAGAACTCGCACAGATCCCATTAGATCCCCGCCTCTGTAACCAACTTAGAAAATAAAAATTGAATTATTTCTTCTAATGCAAAAGTTTTCTTTTTCATTCCCATTGAGTCCCATGCCAGGCTATGGTAACACGTGGCCACAATTAAACACTGCAATTTATGCAGAGTGACCTCCGTGGGGATTTGGCAGTGGGACAGGTGATGGTGTTCCTGACTACATCAAGGGAGGTGAACAAAAGTGTCTTTGTTCCCTGTGCGTACAGTGTGACAATGCATTTCGCTTGTAGCCCTCTATGTAAACTGTGGACATGCAGTCATTGAATCATCATAGAACCATTTGTCTTGGAAGGGACCTTAAAGCCCATCTCGTTCCACATCCTGACCTGGCCAGGGTCACCTTCCGCTAGACTAGCGTCTATCATACATCATACAGCTGCAGCAACCGTGTCAGTCATTGCCAGGCCTCTAACAGGCGCTGGCTAAAGAGAAAATTACAACTATGGTATGAAAGCTTTCAACAAAAGAGTGAAAAGCAAGCTTAGAAGTGCTGTGCAACCAGGTGCTTTGACTTCCTAAAGAGTGCAGACGTATTTTATAATTTTTACATATTGTAAGAGCCTATGTATGAGCCTTATGGTTCTCTTCTGAACTTATTTTAGTGTCCTCCAACAAAAAGAAAAGGGAGGGGGCAAGAATTCAAGGGAAATATCTCATGCATTTTTCACTTAAAGCATGTAAAAATAACCTTGCAATGCAAGACATCTCGCTCTAAATATTACTCATTTTATTACAAGACAAATCAATACAGAGTCTTGAGGGAGGTTAAAAATATAGAGACAAAATAAAGCTAAAAAAATCACACAAAATGAGATAAAAGCAAATTATGATATAACATTGAAGAATATAGAATTTATTATTATGAAATGCAATGCAGAAAATTAGCTTGTCAATGAGTTATCAGGCATTCAAATTAGGGTTGTTCAGAACCAAAGAAATAAGAAGTTAGAAGCTATTAAAAGAAAATTTAGCTGACATGAAAATATACGTGCATAAGGAAATGTAATTAAATGTGTAAAATTCTCTCTCAACCAATGAAGATACGAAAATGTCTCTTTTTCTTTTCTCATTTAAATCAGAAGCCTCTTGACTAGCAAATAGGAAAACAGAACTGTCGCTTCTTTACATGCCACAAATAAACGCCTCACACAATGTTAAGTCTGCCGCCTTTCTAACGCTGCAGTTATCAAAACAGATCGGCTTACAGAGGACGGCCACAGCTCCGGACTCAAACCCAAGATACTCATCTCTGCTTCTGGTTTCCCCAATCACAGCGAAGGGAAGCGGATCCAGGTCGTGATAGGCACGGTATCCTTTATGGAAAGCCATTTTGCCTCAGTCACAAGCAGCCCTGTCCACCACAGATGATGTTACTGAATCCTCCCTGTGCTTCTGGACACGTCCCACAAAACGGGTTTGACCTGCGTCCTTTCCTAGAGATTTTAGGTGTTAAACAAAAACAACAAAAACCCCTGCTCCCTCTTTCTACCTCGTGAAACTTATTTTATCTAACCCACTTGCTTCTGATGGGGAACCCCCCCCCCTCCCCTCCCCACCCCCGTGCAGCTGCTGCTGACTGAACAGGTGCTCCTGATTTATCTGTTTGTTCACTGGTTCTCAAAGCTTGTACAATAGCTGGAATCCCAGTTCTGTAGTGCTGCACTGGAACTTCTGGGTTAATGTTAAGTCCTGGCAGGTGATTTTTATGAGGTTAAGTTCCAGTGAATTGGTACCAAAAAACATTTGTCAAGATAAAAACATACAGGAATGACCTTGGCAGAAAAGCCCCTGTGAAGAAAAGCAGAAAGAAAATAGCTGTGAGCAGAACCACTTCAGAATTGCTGCTGGCTCCCGGTGTCCTGGTTTTTTTCAGGCAGGTTTTGTATTTAGTTGAAAGGCAGTTTTCTTGCCTCTGCAAGGCACCTGTGTCCTCCCGGAAGGAGAACGTGGCAAGTGGGAGGAAGGACCATTTTTAGATCTGCCCTTGGATTCCAGTACCTCATGCCAGGTCTGTGCTGCCCAAAGTACAGAGGAAGTAAATCCTGGAGTACCTTTCTTTTCATCTGTTGAGCTTGGGAGAGACACACTGGATGTGAAATTCCAGGGAAGCTGCACCTGCAGTAGTGGCTAGAGCCAGTGGAAGCTGTTTGCTGTCTACTTGTTCCCCACCTTCACCTCAGTTTCCTGGGACCCAAGTTAATCACACGTGACCTTTGCTTTTTCCAAGGTCTTTACTGAAGTGTTTCTAAACATGACAGTGAGATTTTCCTTAGATGGAATTTATTTCTGTTTCAAGTGTGAAATGTGTCTCATTGTAGTCTGCTATTTAACAGTTCCCATGCAATGATAATTGCAATGGGAGAAGGCAAATGAAGCCAAGAGCCTGGACTAGGATGCCCCAGGCCCGTGCAAGTACAGGTTACAAAGTATTTAAAACCCCAGGTTACAAAAATACCAAACTAAAAGCTGGTGTTACAAAAAAAAACCAACAAACAACACAGCAACAACAACCAAAAAACCCCCAAAACCAAACCAAACTCTCCCCCAAAAAACCAAACAACCCCAAAAAACAAATCCCAAACAAACAAAAACCAACCAAGCAAAAAAAAAAAAAAAAAAAAAAAAACCCCAAAAAAAACAAACAAAAACACAAACCAACACA
>VZTX01015204.1:0-28757 GCA_013400915.1 Pardalotus punctatus
GACAGGGACATCTGGGTGTGCAGAGGGACGGGAGAAATAGTCAGGTCTAGGGGTGCAGAGGGTTGAGGGGGACAGGCAGATCTGGATGTGGGTAGAGGGGTGGCGATGGCAAGGTGCCAGGCACCAGGGGACAAACTGGGGGGGGGACATATTTTTAAGAATGGTTTGTTGGGGGGCAGCCAGGTGCCCCCCAGAAGTCATGGGTGCCTCCATCACGAGCAGTGCCAAAGGACCCCAAACCTGCAGCTACGTTTCCCCCGCCTCCCCGGATGCTGACTCTGGGCCCTCCTCCACTGCAGTGCCAGCTCTGGAGGCCGTTATTTGGGAAAAAGGGAAATTGGAAACTTTCCTCCCACTGCCAGCAGGGCCTGGCTGGTGTCACTGTGACGCTGGTGTCACTCCCACACGGGCTGTGGGTGGCTACTGCTCTCAAAGCCTAGCTTGCTTTCCCAAATCTTCGTTTTGGTGGCCATGGAGGCTTCAAAAACCCCCCTGAGTAGGGGGCTCTGACGGGGCCCCCCTTTCTACCCAGGTGAGCGCCTGACTGCAGACGAGATGGATGAGCAGAGGAGGCAGAACGTTGCCTACCAGTATCTGTGTCACCTGGAGGAAGCCAAGCGGTGGGGCCCTACCTGGGGAGCTCCTTGAACTCAGATTTGGGGGGAAAAGGGGTGTGAAAGGAGAGGGGATGAGAACAGGGGGGATGGAGTGGCTAGAAGGCTGCCTGGATCCTGGGGCTTTGTGGCTCTTCAAAGGTGGTTGGGGGTTGGTTTTTATATCGGGGGACACTCAGCCCTGCACCCAAACTGCAAACCACCCAGCAAAAGCCTGAGGGAGGGCCGAGCTCCCCTGCCAGGGAGGATTTATTGGAATGGGGTTGGGGGCGATGTCCTTCAGGTGCTTTTCTGCCAGGTGGGATGCTGGGGGTCCATGACATGCCCTGTCTCTGCCCTGCCAGCTGGATGGAGGCCTGTCTGAGTGAGGGGCTGCCCCCACCCACAGAGCTGGAGGAGACCCTGCGCAATGGAGTCCTCCTGGCCAAGCTGGGCCACTGTTTTGCCCCTGCCGTGGTCCCACTGAAGAAGATCTATGACCCTGAACAGACACGGTACAAGGTAAGGCTGTGGCACCGGAGGGCAGGTGTGTACCCTTAGGGTGTACCCCCAAACCTTTCCATTGCTGGTGAGCGCAGAGTGAGGAGGGACTCGCTGACAGCAGTCACTGAGAGGCTGTTTTGTAGCAGGGAGCTGCAACAGGGTCCCTGAGCTGCAGTGCCCTTGGGAGTTACAGGCGTTGCCTCTGTCTTTAACCTCTTGCCCTGGCTGGGTTGGTTTGGGGGCAAGGGGGACCCCATGGATGGGAGAAAGTGGGGTTCAGCCTGACCTCAGCTCTTCTCTTCCAGGCAGCCGGGCTTCATTTTCGGCACACGGATAACATCAACTACTGGCGCAATGCCATGAGCCATGTGGGGCTTCCCTCGGTAATGTCTCCCCTCTGCTTTCCCCAGCCAAGGGACACACTGGCCTTTGCCTTGTGGCAGTACTGGGGGGGTGCTGGTATGGCAGGGGGGCTTCGTCTCTGCCCCCCGCTCTTTGATACCAGCCTAGCTGGGGATCGTTTCCATGCCATTGCCACCTGAGCTGTCTCTTGTCTTGCTGGCAGATCTTCCACCCAGAGACCACTGACATCTATGACAAGAAGAACATGCCCCGGGTGGTCTACTGCATCCATGCACTCAGGTGGGTGCCCTGGCCTGGCTGTCGTGGCATGTGTTCGTGCTCATGAGCCCTTTGGTGGTGTCACCTGTCAGTCTCAGGTGACACAGAAGTGTTGGGAGGGAGAAGCAGGTGATGTCACGGTGTGGGTTTGTATTTCAGCTTGTACCTCTTCAAGCTGGGGCTGGCTCCTCCGATCCAGGACTTGTATGGGAAAGTGAACTTCACAGGTATGGGGCCATGCAGGGAGACCTGGGCTAGGGGCTGCTGAGGGGGGTTTGCCACCGATGCTCTGGGGTCCTGTGGCAGGAGAGATATGGGGAGTGAAGATCCTGGATGAGTTTTGCCAAAGCTGTCTCAGGGATGCTCATCCCCAGATGCTTCCCTCTTTGTCTGGCAGGGGAGCGGGGGCTCTGCTGGCCGCCCCCAGTGGGGGCAGTGCTGGGCTACAGGGCTGGTGCTAAACAGTGCTGCCTCTGTGCTCTGCTCCAGAGGAGGAGATCAACAACATGAAGCGGGAGCTGGAGAAGTATGGGCTGCAGCTGCCTGCCTTCAGCAAGATTGGTGGCATTTTGGCCAACGAGCTCTCAGTGGATGAAGCAGCAGGTGAGGGATGCCTGGGCAGGGAGCAGGGCTGGGCATCAGCCCCTGAATGCTAGCAAACTGGGAGGTGGTGCTCTGGGAGGTGATGGTGCTCTGGGATACCGTGGGGGGCACCTGGTTGTTCTCTTTCAGCCTGGCACAAGGCTGTAGGAGCTGACACAGCCCCTTCCTGGCCAGCAGCACCTGGGCTCCTGCATTCCCTGGGCTTGCTGTGAGACACTGGCTGCTGGAGACTGCAGCTTGCCTTTCGAACAGGGCGAGTTCCTGCCATTGCCCATAGAGTGTCTTGTGCCACTGTGTGCAGGGATAGAGTGGATGGTCCGTCTGCCCCCTCCGTGCCCCATCTCACCCACCTCCTTCCCTCCTCACCTCCAGTCCATGCTGCGGTGTTGGCCGTCAATGAAGCGGTGGATCGGGGGGTGGTGGCCCAGACGATGGAGACCCTCCACAACCCCCACGTGATGCTGGCGGGACTGCGTGAGGAGCTGGCGGGTGCCTACCAGGAGATGCTGCACCAGGCCAAGATGGAGAAGCGCAGCAATGCCAGAAACAAGGTGAGGAGGGCACAGGGGGCTCAGGGGTGGCTGGAAAAGAGGAGCAGCCCCTTTGCTAATGGGCAGGTGGGTGCTTCCAACTGGAGGGGTCCCTTGGCTGGAGACCATACGGTGCTTGGTAGCTGAAATGCAGCCTGGCAGCCCTTATGCTGAGTAGAGGATGGGGGAGATGACTCCTCTTTGAAGGCTGGTTCACCCAGGGTTTGGGGCTGGGAAATGAGCCCAGGCATCTGCAGGGGATCTCACTGTGTATGGTGGGGTGTGCTTGGGCAGAAAACTCAGTGTGGGGAGTCCCTCTCCAGTACCTGCAGGTGATCCCTGAAGGAGAGGACATCTATGACTGGTATCTGACCCAGGCTGAAATCCAAGGGAACATCAACAAAGCGAATGGTGAGCAAAGCTGGGGCTTCCCTCTGGGGGGGTCTCCAGGGCTTATGGTGGGACCATGGTAGCCCAGGGCATGGGGAGAGTGGTGGGCAGAGCCAAAAGGAGTGATCTGCTTAGGCTAGCCTCAGACCTGGCAGGAAGAAGGGCTGGATGTGCATTTCCAAGGAGAAATTAAAATGATGGGTATCATTCAGATAATAGCCAGCCAGCCAGAGCTGTCTTTGCTCCCTGGAGCTGTGGGGTGATTTACCGGCTCACCTCTGGGGTGAACGGGCCTCTTTGTAGTGCGTGGGGCTCTGGAAGAGGTGGACAATGCCCTGGAGCTACAGGATGTGCTGGCACTGCACCGTGCACTGCAGGACCCTACCCTGGCCCTGCGCTGCCTCCAGCGTGACAACCTTGAGCTCTACTTGGAGCAACTCAGCCTGGACCGGGAGGAGAAGGCACTGGTAGGGGCTGGCAGGAGCCTGCAGTGTGGGGTACCTGTGCTGGGGGGCATCCCGTGGTCACCGGGAAGAGGGGGTTCCCTGGGCTGGGGGGTTGGCAGCTTTCTGCCTGGGGTCTGAGCATGGCTGCTCTGTCAGCACAAGCATGATGAGGTGTGAGACCTGACACCCCTCTCTGCCTGCTGCAGGAGCTGGGCTACCTGGAGCTGCTGGAGCAGGAGGAGGTGCAGGCAGGGATCCTCACAGTGAACCGGAGGGACGAGAAGGAGCGAGCTGGTGAGTGCCTGGGGGGGCACTTATTGCAAGTTCTGCTTCCTGGTGCATCTCCAGCAGCCAGTGGCCCTGCTGGCAGCCTGACCCTGAGACAGGGCATGGCCACCTCCTGCAGCCTGCCCTGTGCCAGTTCCCCTGTCTGTCCCTCAGTGCTGCAGGCTGTTGGCCGGATCAATGCTTCCATCCGCCAAGGGATACCGGCAGAAACCTTGGAAGCGCTGATGGACCCTGCAGCGCAGCTGCCCGATGTGCACCCCCCTGCTGCCCCCCTGTACCAGCACCAGCTGGCCCTGCTGCAGCGCCAGCACCCACAGGTCAGAGACCCCCAGGGATGGGCAATGAGTCCCCTCGACAGTGGGGTGGTGCCTCTGCTGGGACTGGGTGCTGCTTCTGCTGCTGTTTCCCTGTGGGTGCTGGGACCAGGGGATGAGGTTACGGGGCTTCAGCGTCTCTGCCTGCCCCATGCAGGGTGAGTTGGCACAGGAGGAGCTGTTTGTAGCTGTGGAGATGCTCTCGGCTGTGGCACTGGTTAACCAAGCGCTGGATGCCAGGGACTCCGACAGGCTCTGGAGCAGCCTGGTCAGCCCAGCCCTAGGCCTCACAGGAGCTGAGGATGCAAATGCACAGTGGTGAGCTGGGCTCTGTGTTGGGGGTTGGTGTGAAGAAATCCTGTGAGAGGGGCTGGCTAGGGGACCTGGGCTTTTTGTGGGCTTGTTCCAGCAGCCTCCCTGTCCTGTGCCTTGCCTCTCCCCTCTGAAGAACTAGGCAGCTGGCTCTGGCAGGCACCCTCCTCCTCGGAATGCACTGAGCCCTGCTTGGAACGCACCAAGTCATTGCCCCGTGTCTCTACTGCAGGTACTTTGATAACTTGTTGCAGCGGAAAGGCCAATCAAGGAAAGCAGGAGTTGAGTTCCTGAGCTGGAATGACATTCAGGATAGCATCAACAGCACCAATTCATTGATGCAGGATGAAAATGACCGTGAGTCCTGCCCAGATGAGGTTTGGGCATGCAGGGGGGTCTGCAGATATCCTGGGAGGGAGGTTGCACTAGGATTCCAGCCCCAATGGGACACCAGAGAATCTCACACCACCCTGGGCTGTGACTCCCTTGGGTGCCTGGAGCATTGGAGGGGCTGACCCACATGTCCCTCCCCTCCCACACAGGAGTCCATGCAGTCCAACTGGTCAACGAGGCGTTGCTGCAGGTGGACCCTGAGAAGACGCTGGCGGCACTGCTGCTGCTGGCACCCTCCCTGCCCGACATCACCCTCCCGACCGCCCCGCGCTACCACAGCGTCCTGTCCAGGATGCGGAGGCAGAAAGCCCAGGTGGGGTGGGGGTCATTAGCTGTGGAGCACCTCCATGGCAGCATGGCATCCCCCCGGATGTGGGGTGCCCCACCTTGGTCACAAGGCTGTGAAGTAACCCCCACCCCAGCAACACAGCAGCTGCAAAGCAGGAGGTGCTCAGGAGGGGCTGCCCAACTCACTAGACCCCGTCTTGCAGGCCACGGAGGACAACGGAGCTGTGCTTTGGTGGGAAGAGATCCAGGAAGGGGTCTGCCGGGCCAACCAGGACTCAGTGACAGCCAGGAGCAGTGAGTGTTCTCCCCACGCAAGTGCTGCTGTGGAGGTCAGGGGACAAGAAGGTGCTGACATGAGCCCCCTCTGCTCCTTCAGTGGCTCTGGGCATAGCTGCCATCAACCAGGCCATCAAGGAAGGGAAGGCGTCGCAGACGCTGCGGGTGCTGTGCAACCCTGACGTGGCTCTGCGAGGGGTGGTGAACGCCTGTGCTGACGCCTACCAGGAGCAGCTGGCAGCTCTGATGGCCACCAAGAGACCAGCGGGTAAAACCCTAGGGGCTGCAAAACCTCGCCCACCCTGGAAGCCTGGAGTGCACCCCTGCCCAGGGCGCTCGGCGGGAGCAGCACTCTCCAGCAGCTCCCATCCATCCTGGCATGCAGGGAACGCAAAGCTGTCCTGGATCCGGCACAGGCTGCTGGATGGTGCCGAGTACTACCTGAACCTGCAGACCTTGGAGGGCAGCTGGCAGCACCCATGCGACGGCAGCTTCAACACCACGCACCTGAGCCGGGAGGAGATCCAGGTACGTCAGGATGGGGCTGGGTGGGCACCAGTGGCATCACTGGGGCCAAGCTCATGCCTCGTGTCCCTGCAGTTTGTCATCACCCGAGTGACAGCAGCACATGACCGGGAGCAGCTGTGGGCATCCAACATTGCCTTGGTGGTGAGGCTGCAGGCACAGCTCCGGGGCTTCCTTGTTCGCCGGGAGTTTGCAGTCCGATGGCATGTCCTGCGGGAGCAGTGGCCAGCTGCCATTAGGATCCAGGTGATGCAGCCAAAACCTGCCCCTCCTCTGAGCACAGGAACACAAACCATGGGTGGCTGCTTGCAGCATCTTCCAGCAGGTCCAGGGAGTGCTGGCACTTGCCGCTCTGCAGTTTTACTGCCGGGACCCCCAAGGTCCTGCAGAGGGTAGTGGGGGGCTTGTTTCTCTCACAGTAGCTGCTTTGGGTGCTGGTTTCCTCTTCCCCTATGCTGTGTTATCCTCTTTGCTCGTGTGCTCCCTGAAAAACCAACTGGGAGTCACAGTGACCTTATACAGGTCTCTATCTGGTGTCTTCTTGTGCCCAGGCTTGTTGGAGGGGGTACAGGCAGCGCAGAGCTTACCTGGAAAGGCTGCACTATCTGAAAGCCAGCACAGAGGCTGCAATCAAGGTTTGGAAAATTCGTTCTTCAGCCTTTGCTCCCATGTTGGGCATTGTTGCCTGCTTGTCCAGCTTGCAAGTGTGGCATCTACCTCTGCCCAGTGCAGAGGAGCCAGGGGGATTGTGGCAGCTGGGCTAGGGGAGAAAATAATTGTAGAATAGAATTGTTACCATGGTCTCGTTGAGGCTGGAAAAGCCCTTGAAGATCATTGAGTCTAACAGTTCCCCCAGCGCTGCCAAGGTCACCACTAACTTAACATATGGCTGTTAAGTCCCTCTAGGGATGGTGAACCCACCATTTGCTGGGCAGCTGTGCCAATGCCTGACCACACCTTCTGTGAAGAAATTTTCCTTAATATCAAAACTAAACCTCCCCTAGAAGTCCTCATGATTTTTCCACTCCACCCACTCCCTTTGGCCAAGCAAGTCTCTCCAGAATGCAAATGTTTGAACACCTCTCCCAGATCCAGACAGCTGTGAGGATGTGGCAGGCACAGAGGAAGTACCAGGAGAGGCTGCGCTACTTCAGGCAGAATGTGAGTGATGAGTGAAACAACTCCCGGGACTGTCTTGGTGGGGATGTAGGGGGATGATACAGAGCACACAGTTGGATCCCTGTCCCCGAGTGCTCGCAGTGCTGCTGGAAGAGCTGGTGCATCCTGGCAGGGGGGCAGATGGGAAGAAAAAGGTGCCTGGTGGGTCTGGAAGCCAAACTCAGGTTTTCTAAACTGTGAGGAGAGAAAAAACACTCCAGTTCCATCAAAAAACAACTGTGACTTCAACATGCCCATTAAGAGGGGAAGGAAATTTCTGGGGGACAATGGGAGGGTGTCAGCTCTGGGCAGGGAAGTTGCACCTCTGGAGTTGCTGCAGCTTCTGAAATACAGGGAGTGGAGGGAAATGACCACAGAGGAGGGTGGCATCCTGAAATCTCTCCTGGGTTGTTGATACCTTCATCCCAGGCTTTAATACATTCTTGGCAGTGGGGCCAGGCAGCAATATGCTTGTCCAGCTCTCCTTTGCTCCCTGTGTGTTTTAGGGACACTGTGGAAAAACATCTCCCACCCCCTTTTTTGTCTTGGCAGATTAAAGCTGTAGTTAAAATCCAGGCTTTTGTGCGAGCGAACAAGGCCCGTGGGGATTACAGGATGCTGGGTAAGTGCCTGCTTATTGCTGCTCTGAAGTGCGATGGCTAATTGGGAAGGGGACCCTGCCTCTTCCCTTGCTGGCCCTGCACAGTGGGAAAGCAGTGGTGGGCAGGCCACTGGTGGCCCCTTGGCAATGACAGGAGTGACAGAGCCTTGGTGTTCCTTGGTCATCTGCCCTGGGGCTGCCCATCTGCCCCCAAAAGCTTCCTGGGGGCTGTTGCATAGTGTTGTCGTGTACTGTCCCATGTTCTGGTGCTGCAAGAAGATGCTTTTTGGGGAGGATGGGGTATACGGGTGAATGCTGGGGGTCCGAGGGTCTGCGGTGGGGGTGGCCACTCCATCCTCGTGCAAACATTCACGGCATTGCTGTGCGTTGCCGCAGTCCACACCAAGAGTCCACCCTTGGGCATCGTCCGGCGCTTCATCCACCTGCTGGAGCAGAGCCAGAATGACTTCTGGGAGGAGCTGGAGGTGCTGCGGCTGCAGGAAGAGGTGGTGAAGAGGATCCGTGCCAGCCGGCAGCTGGAGAGTGACCTGGACCTCATGGACATCAAGATCGGGCTGCTGGTCAAGAACAGGGTCACGCTGCAGGTAGCGAGAGTGGGGGAGGACTTGGCTGCCTTGTGCAGTCCTGCCCCCCATGGCGTCACGGCTTGGATTTGTCTCCGCTTTGCTTTTTAAGCAGTTGGAGGGGTTGGGGAGTGCTGGGGTGCCTCTGGCTCTCCCAGAAACTGGTCAGAATGTCAGAGCCTTAGGCAGACTCCAGCACTTCTCTCCCTGCCTGTGTGGCTGCAGGAAGTTGTCTCCCACTGCAAGAAGCTGACCAAGAAGAACAAGGAGCAGCTCTCAGAGATGATGTCCATGGACAAGCAGAAGGGGCTCAAGTCGCTCAGCAAGGAGAAGCGGCAGAGGCTGGAGGCCTATCAGCACCTCTTCTACCTGCTGCAGGTGGGGCTGGGGGGCTCTGCTGTGTCCCCCCCAGCTGGGGAGGCAGTGCGGGGACCTGGTCCGCCGCCACCCCACGACACTCGGGTTAACTTGGTGTCCCTCCCCCCTGCAGACACAGCCAGTGTACTTGGCCAGGCTGATCTTTCAGATGCCCCAGAGCAAGTCCACCAAATTCATGGAATCGGTGATCTTTACGCTTTACAACTACGCGTCCAACCCACGGGAGGCTTACCTGCTGCTCCAGCTCTTCAAAGTGGCACTGCAGGAGGAGATCAGGTGAGTGTCCATGGGTGCCCTGGTTTGGGGACAGGCCCAGGGAAAGCTGAACTGCATTAGCTTGGATGCCATTATCTCCTCTGGCTGCTGCCTTCTCCTTGGAGAACACGCACACACTGGTCCATCTCCTCATCCCATCGGCCCCATCTCTCTCCCCAGGTCCAAGGTGGATCATGTTCATGACATCCTGATGGGGAATGCCACAGTGATCCGGCTGGTGGTCAGCTTCTACCGCAACGTGCGTGGGCAGAACGCCCTGCGGCACATCCTGGCTGGCCCAGTGCAGGAGGTTCTGCAGAACAAGACCCTCAGCATCCGCACGGACCCTGTGGAGATCTACAAGGTGTGGATCAACCAGACTGAGTCACAGAGCGGGCAGAGAAGGTCAGACCCTAGGTGATGAGGCTTGGCTTGGCCACAAGGTGATGGGCATTAGGATGGTGATGGGGATCTTGTCTTCCCTTCACAGCAAGCTCCCCTATGAGGTCAGCCCTGAGCAGGCTCTCAGCCACCCTGAGGTCCAAAGGCGGCTGGATATTTCTATCCACAATCTCCTGGCAATAACAGACAAGTTTGTCTCTGCCATCACCTCTTCTGTTGACAAGATCCCGTAAGTATCTTGATGGTTTCTGTGCACACCTTGGCAGTGCTGTTGGGTCTAAGGTGTTTCCAACAAGGCCTTAGAAAGGAGGTTGGGCTATGGGGGGCTTCCTGGACCCTTTGATGCTGCAGGACTGAGTTGCTGCACTGTCAGCAAGAAGAACCCCAAATATCAGCAGTGCCCCAGGCGCTGGCTTGTTTTTCTGCTCCATTTCTGGGCACTTTACTGCTGACATTGGGATGTCTGCTGGGAAGAATCTGAGCTTTGTGGTCATCTCAGAGGATGAAGGCTTCCTCCAGAGATGCCTGGGCTGGCAGGAGGGGAGGGAGCTGAGGGCTGTAGCTGCCAACCCCACCTGTGGGCTTCTCCATCACCCCAAGGCTGGGGACTTGCTGCTTCTTGGGTAATGGGTAGCACAACTGGGTCAGGGTGGACCCACATGCTGATGTACCTCTCCCTACCCTCTCCTCAGCTATGGGATGCGCTACATGGCTAAAATCCTGAGGACGTCTTTGGTTGAGAAATTCCCCAAGGCCCCAGCAGAGGAAGTCGATAAGGTACCCTGGGGCTGGGGCATCTGCCTGGTTTGGTGTGGTTCAGCTGTGTCTGCACATGGAGGGCCGGTATCCCTCCACAGAAGGTCAAGTCTTCTTGGCTTAAAAATGCCTTCAAGTCAACATTTTCCCTGAGCTGCTAAGGAAATGCCAAGAGTGGGCTTTTCCCTGCCCTGCCATCTCTTCCAAGAGGGTCCTACCAGGCAGTGCAAGGATGAAACATCCTGCCCTGCTGAGCTGTTCCCTCCTTGGGCCCCACCCCCCAGCTTGTCTCATGTCCTAGATCGTGGGGAACCTGCTCTACTACCGCTTCATGAACCCGGCGGTGGTGGCCCCTGACGGCTTTGACATCGTGGACATGGCGGCCGGGGCAGCCCTGCACCCCGACCAGCGCCGCAGCCTGGGGTCCATTGCCAAAGTGCTGCAGCATGCGGCTGCCCACAAAGCCTTCCAGGGGGAGAGTGCCCATCTCTGCGGGATGAACCAGTACCTGGAGGATACCCACAACAAGTTCAGGTGAGCTCCAGGATGGCATTGGGGTAGGAGAGTGGCTGTGAGCCAGTGGCAGGGGTTTGGGGCTGACTGAAGGGGTCCCTCCCTTCAGGAGGTTCATCTCTGCTGCCTGCTGCGTCCCCGAGCCAGAAGAGAGGTTTAACATGGATGAGTACTCGGAGATGGTGGCAGTGGCCAAACCAGTCATCTACATCACTGTGGGGGAGCTCATCAACACGCACAAGGTCAGGCCATGAAGCTCATAGCAAGCTCTGTTTCCTCTGCTCTCACCTCCTGGGCTTTCTGCTGCATTTCCTCACATTCTACTCTATCCCACCCCTGGCACAGCTTCCTTCTTCCTGACCTTTTTTTTCTCTTTTAAGTAAGCAAATGACCTAGATTCTGCAGGTTTGTCCTTTCCCAAACCTCATATCTTCTCCGTTACCTCTCGGGTGTGAAGGGTGCCGTGTGGCTCATGGCTGGCCCTCCTTCACTCTCCCTTTGCACCCTGCTTTGCCACTGACTCATCCCTTGCACTGTCCAGCTCCTGCTTGAGCACCAGGACTCCATCGCACCACACCACAGTGACCCCCTGCACGAGCTCCTGGAGGATCTTGATGAGCTTCCTACAGTCCAGTCCCTGCTTGGTATGTCAAACTCCGTGACTCCTGGCAGGAGGAGGGTGGTCATGGGCACACATTTCTTGCACAAAGCTTGAGCTGGATTGCTTTGGGCATGGGAAGCCAGGCCTCTGGAGCCCAGCACAGCTAGCAGGGCTCTCCCTGCCCTTGCAGGGGACAGCGTTGCCAGCCTGGCAGACAGTGGTGCTGAGCAGGTGCTCTCCCAGCTCAGCAGAACAGAGATCTCCTTCACCCTCACCAACAAGCTGGTGCCAGTGGCCAGCAGCGAGGAGAGCGACATGAGGAGCCTGCTGCTGAGGTGAGGATGGGCTCTGTGGGTGTCAGGAGATTATTGGGTGTGTTGGGAGGGTACCAGGGTCTGGGATGCTCAAGGCAGGCAAGGAACCCTTGGGAGACAACTGACTATTGCGTGGAGGGTGATGGGCTGGAATGCATGCCTGACATCTCCCTCTGGTCTCTAGCACCAAGCAGATGCTGGTGGATTTGATCCAGTCCCAGCCAGGAGATTCCCTTCCAGAAATCCTGTGGACACAAGCCTCAGAGCATGAGGTGGGATGTGTGAGGCTGTTGCTGGGGATGAATTGAAAAGCTTCGTGGGCAAACTACAAAAAGTCCTCGGCAAAAAGCTGCCCTGCTTCTCTCGGAGGTTTGGCCACTGCTTTTGTGATCCAGCAGTGACTGGACTCTGGTTTTCAGGGAAATCACGTGTTCTGGGAGACCCATGTCAAAGTGTGGGTGAAGGGGCTTGGTTGTTCCATCTCTGTATCCTGTTCCAGCTGTGTTCCGGGCTCACCCCTTCTCATCCCTAGGAAGCTGCCCACGAGCACCTCATGCGCCAGCGAACACTGCGGGATGCCCAGGCCTCTGCCCAGCTGAAGTGCCACCACTCCCTGGCTGCCAACAGCCAGCTCTCCATGGAGGAGAAGAAGCGCAAGGTCATCCGCAACCTGCGGCGCTTGGAGAGCCTGGGGCTGGTGGACTCTGCCAACCAGTACCAGGCGCTCATTGATGAGCTTGCCAAGGTGTGCTGGGGGACACTGAGTCAGGGATCACCCCTAACCCCCCCTGAGGTCCTGCCCTGGTGCTCTGGTAAAGCTCAGAACGACTTACATTGGCTTTCTGGCACTGCTTTGTTTCCTCCAGGACATCCGGAACCAGCGGCGTCACCGGCAGCAGCGCCGCAGGGAGCTCCTGAAGCTGAGGCAGACCCTGGAGGGCCTTGATGCCAAGACGCTGTTTTATGAGCAGCAAATTGATTATTACAACCAGTACATCAAGACCTGCCTCGACAACCTGGCAGCAAGCAACAAGTGCGGTTCCTTACCAAAAATCAGTAATTTAAAACAAAACCCCATTATTTGTTTGCCTTTCTCTCTGGTTGTTGTGAGTCCTGGAGATGCTGGGAGTCCGAGGGGTTGCGGATGGCCGGAGATGAGCTCTCAGCACGTGGTCCTTTCTCTTCCAGGGTCAGTGGGAAGAGCAAGAAGCTGCCGTCGCTGCATTACACGGCAGCCCAGCTGTGGGAGAAGGGAGTGCTGCTGGAGATCCAGGACCTGCCGCCTAGCCAGTGCGTTACCCTGGCTCCAGGGGAGGAGCTCTTGCTTGGGGTTATTCAGTGCAGGGCCAGGAGCTGGACTTGATGCACTCAATGATCCTTGTGGGTCCCCTCTGACTCAGCATATTCCACAATTCTATGAAAGCTTGGGCAGGTAGAGGAAAATAACCAGGGAGGAGGGTGGACATGGGCCACTGCTGTCCTGCCACGGATGGGGCAAGTTGTTTTGTGCAGAGGAACACAGGAAAGTTGGGATTTACAGGGGGGTTTGGGCCGTGGGTCTGGCTGCTGTGCTGAGGGGGTGCACCGGGTGGGTGACCTGCTCCTTGGTTGTGTTAAAGCCGTGAAGCCTCTTTTGGCTGCGAGTGGCTCTGTTCTCTCAGGTTCAGGAATGTGATTTTTGACATCATCCCCTGCAAGGAATCAGGCAGGTTCGAGGTGAAAGCGAAATTCATGGGGATCATCATGGAGAACTTCCAGCTCCATTACCAGGTGGGGAGCCTGTCCTGCAGCTGCTGGGGGCCAGAGATGAGGGCAGCCGGGGTGTGGGGGGGCTGGGGGGTGTCCCCACACCTGCAGCTCTGCTGGGGACTCGGAGCCCATGGGGTGCCCTACCCTGAGCTGGGGGCAGTCTCACTGAGCACCTCCCACTGCAACCCCAGCTCCGTGCTGATCCCTGTCCCCATGGGGCTGTGGCTGGGCACCAAGCAGGGCTGGCCAGCCCTGTCCCTCAGCTGGGCAGGCACGGGTGGTGGTGACAGTCCCCTCTTCCGCAGGACCTACTGCAGCTGCAGTATGAGGGTGTGGCAGTCATGAAGATGTTCGATAAGGCCAAGGTCAATGTCAACCTGCTCATTTTCCTCCTCAACAAGAAATTCTTCAAGAAGTAACAGGGTCGGGTGGGGGTGGGGCTATAGGGAAGGGGGGCAATGTAAACCTGCCAAAGAGACCTCGGGGCTGGTGGTCCTGGGGCAGGGAAGCTGCTGCTGGCTAGGGAGCTTTCCTGCATGGATACAGTGTGCTTTGAGCATCTGCAGCCAGCGGTGCCTGACTGGTGAGCACAGGGCTTCACCTGGACACCCCAAACTTGGTACTAAACCAGTGCCTGACCTCCCTGCAGGAGGATGCAGCTGCCAGAGCTTTTGCAGCATGTATTGCTTTTAAAATCTATTTTTTATCTGGGTATTTTGGCTGTTTAATTCCTGTCTTTTATCAGCCAGCTGCACCAGGACACTATTTCTGGACACTACACAGGTTTTACTGATGTAATAAAGGTATTCTAATATATATATATATATATATGTATATATATATGTGTGTATATATATATACACACACATGTATACATACATTTTTAAAATTTTTTTTCTTCCTCACACTAAGGCAGAGGAAATGTCAGAATCAGTCTATATATAGAGGGGTAGGGAGAGGCCAGAACATAGAGGCAATAACTGCTTGTGAAGACACCTGTGAACACCCGTAAATTGAGGTGCAATAGAAGAATTTTGGTTTTTAAAGATGAGTTTCACTGCTCTTCAGCCAGGGTGGGGGCAGAAATACAGGAGAATGGTTCAGTGCCACTGCTGTCCCATGGATGCTTTGAGGACTGGAGAAGGGACAATGTTTCTGGACCACATCGGTGCCTGGCCTCTGCTGTGGAACAGCCCCACAGCACCATCTCAGCAGGGCTGATGGGGTCTCTGTCCCCTGTTGATTTGCTCTGGTGTTTGACTGGTTTTCAAGTGTGGCACAATGACTGTGTTTGGCCATGGCTGCATTTAAAGCACTTTCTCACCATATGAGCTCGTTTTCCAGCTCCTTCCATGGGAGGGGAAGGGAGCTACTGATGGTCCCAGCCTCCTCCAACCCCATCTCCTTCAGCCGTGGGAGAAGCAGTTCCCGAACCTGCTCCCCAAAGGAAGTTTTTTGGGGGTTTGGAATAGGAATCTTCTTTGCTCCTCTGGTAACTGCTGTGATACCTTGTGGCAGCTCAGTGGTACCTCAACATCTTGGGCTGGAAAGTGGTGCTTATGTGTGAGGTTTTTGTGTTTTTTCTTTCCCTTCTGTCATATAAATGCCTCAAATCTTGTTTATCCCATCCCTGTCTGTGCTGGATTCCTGCTGTGCTGCCTCTGCTTGTTTACTCTAAATCAAGGTGTATCAGAAAATGCAGAATTGCTCTACATGATCATTTCCCTATGGTCCCCACCTGCTTTGCCCCTCACTTACCAGGGTCTTGCAGGCTGGTGCCATTCCCTACAGCCCCCCATTCCCAAAGCAAGGTGCCCCCTCGGCTTCAGGTGAGGGAGACCAGGGACCGGCTCCCTTGCAGCGGTACTGACTCAGGTGCTGAGGCACCAACTCAAGCTCTTGCCTGGGGAATTTAGGCCACTTTCAGACACACTTAATTCTTAAATAAATACTATGATTACATCTCCTAAAGACTATGATTATATCTCTACAGGAATGAAGTGGGATCAAGCTGCAGCACTTTTCCAGGTTTAAAATAGGACTGGGCTGTTAACCTGTTGGATGCTGCACCATCTGCAGGGCTAAGATCCTGGGAAGTTGCTGCTGCACGTTACCCAATACCACATTGGGGTTTGTCCCTTCTGGTTACCATATTTGTTTATCTTTTCCTTCCTTGCCTTCCAAAGAGGATCCAGCGCATCTCTGGCTGCAGCTCAGTAGGGTTTGTTGCTGCCAGCCACCTCCCCCGGCAACCAAGCAGCCACTGGCTTTGCAGCAGCAGTTTTTGGCACCCAGAAACCATTTTTTTTGGGTGGTTTGGGGATGGAGGGGGAAGCCTGAGGCAACTCCACCTAATGATAATAGTCCCAACTCTTCACTAAGCACAGTCACGGCATGGGCTGGAGGGAACAGGGTCTTGCTGCAGGAAAGGTGATTTTTTTTTTGGCTCCTGGGAAATTGTGCTGTGGCCAGCCATACTCAGAAAGGGGGTCCCACCTCTTGTCTGCTGCCCCCATGGTTTGGAGAGGAGGTCAGAGGGGAGCATTCAGCCCTGGGAGCGCTGGAAGAGGCCTGGTGCCGGCTCGCTGAGCTCCTCCCAAGCCAGCTCCACTAGATGTCATTGCAAGCTGGGGATAAGCGCATGAATGGCCGCGGCGACCTGGCACCAGCCGCAGGTACTCGGCAAGGGCAGCCCCTGCCACAGCCCTCTCTGCCCGTGCCCCAAAGGCTCAGCGTGGCCCCAGCTCCAGGGCCGGATCCACCCCAGCACGTCCCAGTGTGGACCAAGCAAGGCTGAAGCGTGCAGAGGTGGGGGCCTGGCCGTGGAGCACAGCCTCTCCTCAGCCGTGGGGGCTTCTCCTGCAGTACTGGGCTTACTGGGGCCGGGGTGGTGCCTGTCCAGGCTGAGGCAGTGAAAGGGACCAGGCAGCAAAGTCAGGTCCTGCTCCAACCTCTCCCTAAGACCATGCTGAGAAGTGTTATTTGGGAATGGGGAGAAAAGGAGAGATTTGGGCTCCCCCTGGGGCTCATATTTCATATCAGAGAATCCTACAGTGCTTTGGTTGGAAGGGACCTTAAAGATCATCCAGTTCCACCCCCCTGCCATGGGCAGGGACACCTTTCACGAGACCCCGTTGCTCCAAGCCCCATCCACCCTGGCCATGGACATTTCCAGGGATGGGGCAGCCACAGCTTCTCTGGGCAACCTGTGCCAGGAATTCACCACCCTCACAGGGACAAGTTTCCTCCCACTCTCCGACCTCAACCTAGCCTCTGGCAGTGGGAAGCCATTCCACCTTATCCTGGCACTCTCTCAGTCCAGGAAGGTGTTATTTCACCTTGACAAACTCCAGCAGGTCCTGGCCAGCGCTCAGCACCTCAGCACCATTCCCGGCCCACAAGCATTCCCTGCATGGCATGGAGAATCATCATGCTTCGAGTGAGACCCCTCATTGACTTCCCCCTCTGCCCCACCCCACACAGCTATGATCTGGCATTCCTGGTGCTGCTGGCTGTGCCAGTGGATGCTGCTGGAGGTGCCACATCCCCAGGTGCCATGCAGCCCCTCAGCAACACAAGCCCCGTTCCTGTTCCCTTCTCACTTACTGCCAAAATTGCCTCCAGCAGCAGAAATGAGCTGCCAGATGGATGGACTCTGGAAAAAAATTTAAAAAAAAAAAAAAAAAGGAAGGAGGGAGGGTTAACAGAACGATGTGTATAAGTATGTGCATGTGTATAGATGTGTGAGGAGGGAAAAATGGCACCAGGGTACAGGACACACATTCAGCATTTCACATCTCCCCAGGCTGGTTTGGTATAAGCCCTGTAGCGTGTGGCACCCAGCGTGTGTAGGAATTGAGGAGCTGCCAAGTGTAATCCGGGGAGAGAGGTGCCCCACCCTGGGGCTGCTGCCCTGGCCTGGGGTGGGAAAGGGGCTGCTGTGGTGTCCCAGGCTTTGTGAGGGAGAGGTGAGGTAGGATGAAGGAGCAGTGGGAGATTTACAGCTGGGAGCTTGCTGTCCTCGTTCCACTTCAGCCTGCCCACCGGCACCCACACACCCAAAAGGGATGAAAAATGGTTCAGCTGGGCTCAGAAAAGTGCTGCTGCAAGTCCTGATCCCACCAGCTCAGGGCTGCCTGGCCTGGTGGAGAGGGTGTGGGGAGCTGGTGCTGTTGCTGGTGCTGGGTTCTGGGCAGGCCAGCTTGAAGGCTGTGCTCTGGCAGAGCCACTGTCCCTGCTGTCACGTGCTGTAGTGTTGCTAATCCCATTTTGACAGCCCGTGTCCCAAGCTGTGCCTGCTAATCCCCCTCAGTGCCACGGCTGCGGGGCTTGGGCTGCGGCACTGCCTGGGCGAGCCCCAGGCTGTTCCTGCGCCCAGCTCCTCTCCACAGGTGGACCTGGATGTGCCCACACCCTCTGCCTGTCCCTGCAGGCAGCACCACAGCCCAAACGCACACTGGACACCCCCAAAACACACACTGGAGAGAGGCTGGGCTGTGCCTCCAGGTACATCCCAACAGTCTGTGGAAGTGCCACACTGCCCCGCAGGAGGGATTCACCTACTTGGCCAAGCTGGCTTCAGCACCCCTCAGGTCACTCAGCACAATGCCCTTGCCGGCAGCACCGAGGAGGCAGGTGAGCAGCTCAACCTGCCCGTGCAGAGTCAGGGTTCAACCTGGCTGTGCCAGGCTCCTCCCCAGGAGCAGCCGCCTTCCTGGCAGTGCTGGGGGCTTTGCAGCGCGGCTCCTGCTGGGATGGCACAGGCTTCATCCCGTACTGAAGGATAATATTGTTGTTCCCTTCCGATGGCAGCAGCTTCCTTGTGGGAGAGGGGAAAAAGCACAAACTGAACTGGGGAGAAAATAAGAGGGGAATGTTTGCCGACTGTCTGCTGCACGTTGTTGCTGTTTGTTGTGTTTCTTTGGCAACCCTGGTAAGACATGCCAGGCTGTAGCATGGCGGGTACCAGCGCGGCGTGGGGGGAGCTGGGGCTCTGCTCCACAGGGCCGAACTGGCCCAGTGGCAGCCCCCGGTGGGGATGGGAGGCTTCAGACAGAGGATTGATGGGGTCACGTTTGTGCCCAGCTCAGCTGCTGCCCTCCTGGGTGTGCCTGGGGTGGGCACTTGCTTCACACCCCATGGGCCCTCCGAGGGGGACCTGGCTCAGAGATGAGTGAAGGAAGACTGGCTGAAGGGTCCATGGGGACAGCAGCCAGTCCTGCTGCTCCCCAGGAGCCTGGGAGTGTCTGGACTCATCCTCTTTCTTCTTGTCCAGAGGAAAGGGAGTGAAACAGTGGTGCCAGGGAGGGGCAGCGCTCAGCACAGGGGCTGTGAGACCATCAGGCAGTGCTGATGGGGCTCTGGGAGCATCTGTATCCATCCAGGACAGGAGCTGTTCCTTTGGTGCTGGAGCTGTGGCCTAACGTGGGCTGGGCCATGCTCCTTTCTGTCTCCTGTAGGTCCATGCAGAAGGGGCTACTGCCTGCACGGGACGGAGCCAGGGTCCCAAGGGGCAGCGTGGGACTGAGGGGATCAGGGCAGAGGAGCCTGGCTGAGGAGGGGACAGGGCCAAGAGCAGCTGGGAGAGGATGGTGATGTTCCCAGAGCCCCTTGCTCCCTCCTGCAGCCCCGGGAGCTGTGCGAGCTGACATCCGTCAGAGCAGCAGCCTGTGTGCCCCGCGGCATCCCCAGGGCAGAGCAGTCAGGGGGTGGGTGAGTGCTGTGCCCCTGGGAGCCAGGAACATTCTGTGCAGCTTCAGAGACGCGCGTTAACTCTTTGGGGGCTACAGGGGGAGGACTGAGCTCCTCGGGCATGCGGGCGCCGTCATGCACCCGGAGCCTGCAGATCCCGGGGTTTGGGTAGAGATTCCTGCAAGGTGATGGTTTGAGGGCTCTGCTGCTTCCCATCCTGCTTTGCACGAGAAGTGCTGGCATGGAAAGATTTCAGCCTGTCACTGGTCAGAAGTGCCGGTTTAATGAAATTGTTTAATTGCCGCATCTCCACATGGTGATTTTTTAACTGAGAGGCCTGATGAGGAATCCTGCCCTGAACTGGAAGCTGACTCATTCTCCTCGAAGTCCTCGGGGTCATTGTTGGATTGCAAATAAACACACCAAATTCCCACTGCTGGGTTCTGGGAACGTGCTCCCGGCCCTGCACAGAGGGCAGGGACCCAGGAAGGGGCTGGGTGTCTGCCTGCCTCCCACTGCATCCTCCCACCCTTGGAGCAGGGGGGCTTTGTCGGCACCTGGAGCCATCTGGGTTGGGGGGAAACACCACTTTAACACTGACAGAGGACTGGAAAATCCCAAAGTGAGATTTGCTGCCCTGTTCTCTCTGAAAAAGAGAGAGCAAGGATCAGGTCCCAGCTCTCTGACATCCTTGCTGTATCTATCAGGCAAGACCCAATTCCCATTTCTTTGCTTTCAGCCCTGGTCGCAGCATCTCTGGGTGAAGCTTCAGCCCAAGCCCAGGTCTTGGGAGCAAAGGAAAATGGAAGCAATAAGAGGTTGGAGCTGGGACTTGAATCCACATCCCAGGATGGGGGAGTGAGGGGAGGGCAGTGCTTTCCACCCCAAAAACCTCTCCATGCAGGGCTGAGCAGAAGCTGGAGCCAGTGTGAGTCACCCTGTGTAGCTGCTGCCAAGGCAGGAGCGACCTTGTGCTGCTGAGCCAGCGTGGGCTGAGGCCGTGGCCCCGCCAGCCACGGGAAAGGGAAGCTTTTGCTCAGCCCAGATGCTCCAGAGGAAAGAATGAGCTCTGGGGCTGAAACCACTGGCCAAAGAGAACCAGAGCAATGGACACGAGGTCAGGGAGGGTCTGGGGTCTACCCCTTCTCTGCAGGGAGAGCATCGGGGCCTGCCTGGAGCAGGGTTTGGGCACTCCTGACTATTCAGGGACTTGGTGAGCAGCATCTGTGAGCCCTGGGGATGGGACTCACTTTCCGTGAAACTTCAGGGAAAAACAGATAAATCTCCCCTCTGCTCCTGCCACCCTGTCCTCAGCCTTGGGATCCTTCCAGGCTGGCGCTCATGAATGTTTTCCCCTATCAAGTTCTTTTGCTTGAATCAGCGGACGTGAGTCACCAGGAGGAAAGCAAGCGCTCGGGTGAGCTGCTCCATCCACGGCCCTTCGGGAACGCCGGCTGGGGCTGCTGGACCCCACGGCAGCAGTGCCCCGGTCCCACTCGCTGCCACAAGCCAAGCTCAGGGCTGACATTCTCCTTGTCCCACCGCTGTCCCCTCCCTGTGCCCAGCCCAGTGGGTGCAGCAGAGGGGGAACTGGTTGAGCCGGTGCACCCCGTCCCGGCAGAGAGGGGAGATTCCTCTGGTGGGGGGGTGACCCTTGGGGGGCTGCGCCTTTGTCACTAGGGTGGCTGGTCACACCGAGGGGACCAAGTGCAGAGGGACACATGCTGCCTTTCCCAAGGGACCCCTGGAGCGGAGCAGCAGGCAAAGCCCCTCCATGGCAGGTCTGCACTTTGTGGGGTGGGTGGAAGATGGGAAAAAGGGCTCCATGGGGGGGTGACTCCTCCCGGCACTGGGTTAGGGGAGCAGCCAGCCAGGGTGCCGAATCTCGGCTGGATTAGTTAAAGAGATCAAGCAGTTGAGGGATTAGGGAGTCAAGAGAGCCGGGCCACCTGCGGGGGAGGGAAAAACCTATGAAGGAGAGGACTATGCTGGCGCCCTGGAGAGAGGTGTGCAAGGCCTGGGCTTTGGAACGATTAGATAAGTGAATCAGGGCCTCGGAGCTATTAGAGAAAGAAATCAGGTTTTACACCAATTAGATAAAGTCCCCAGGCGATTAGACACAGAGGTGGCTGCAAGAGGAGGTCTCCCAGCAGTCCATGGAACTGATAGGGCCAAGCATTGATTAAAGAAGCATCAGAGGCTGAGAGCTTTGATAAGAAAACAAAACAGTGGATCAATTAGCCTGGGAAAAAGGAGGAGGCTGGGTGATAATAGAAATAGGGAAGTGGGGCCAGACAAAACAACCCCTATAGCTTTGAGTGTGGGGCTGGTGGAACTGCAGGAAAGGAGTGGAAAGAGGGAAAACGGTCCCATCTGGAGCCTCCAAGGGCCATGGGCACCTGGAGCACTGGGCTGAGATTGGTGGGCTCTTCCAGTTTGGCCTTAGCACAGGTGAGTTCACAGCTGGCCTAAAGATGAGTTTATTGTTGGCTGTAGCTGGTGTGACACACAGCTCCTCGTGGGCTGCAGCTGCTCTTCCCACCAAGAAAAGCAGAAAATCCTGCATTTCACAGAATCTTGGAATCATGGAATTGTTTGGCTTGGAAAGGACCTTAGAGTTCATCCACTTCCAACACCCCTGCTGTGGGCAGGGACACCTTCCACTGTCTCAGGTTGCTCCAAGCCCTGTCCAACCTGGCCTTGGACGCTCCCAGGGATGGGGCAGCCACAGCTTCTCTGGGCAACCTGTGCAAGTGAATTTCAGAAAATTTCTTTTTTTCCAGCAGGTTTTCTATGGCCTTACCATTGCACACTTGGAGCAATTTTATCCACTGGGAAGGTGGTTATACCAGGATAACTCAGTGCTGCACCTTGTCTCAGACGCTCTGGGAGTCTCCAGATATGGGTGTCAGACGAATAAGCAATTAAGTAACTCAATGGAGCCTTGAAATAATTAGACCAAGGAATGCAGCTCCAGCAGATGAGTTTAGTGAAGAAATGGGAGTGTTGGGGAGATGGAGATGAGAAGGGTGACCAGGTCTTGGCATAATTATCTAGAGAAAGTCTGCTCAAGACTGATTAGAGGAAGGGAAAAGAGCTTTCTGGGCAATTAGGTGAGGGAAATCAACTCTGGGCAGGAAGAAAATAGACTATGGAAGAGATAGGGGTGGGAGATAGTGAGTTATCTCTGCCCCTGAGTTAGACAAGGGAGCTCGATAAGGGGTTTCTGAGGCAGAGGCAGAAATGAGGATGAGGAGGATTAAGGAGCAGAGGTGGGTGTGCAGCAGATGCTCGGTGCTGGGAAAGAGGGCGTGAGGTGGCAAGTTCTCCCCGGGACTGAGTAGGAGAAAATATGAGCCCTGCACCGGAGGAACAGGCGGGACCAAAATCCTGGGGTTAGCGCTAACAAAGAGAGTAAAACAGGGCTGCTGGCAGTCGGAATGGCCATGGGTCAGAGTAGGGAAGGAAGCTGGGCACTATTTCCAACTCATCACGTGGCAGGATGCTTCCTTAATCGGTAAAATGGGATTAGTCCCTCGTGCCCAGCAAAGTTGAGAACCAGCAGATTCTTTCTGCACGAGTGACTTTGACTCCAGGACAGAAGAACCTGCAGGATGGGAGTGTGATCAGGGATGAGCATGAGGTGGGCAGCCCCTGGGATGTGCCCGGTGGTCTCTGGCTGAGCCAGTGAGGAAGGGCAGGCAGTGGGGCAAACCGGGGTGACCACAGCACTGAGTTTTACCCCAGGTTTTGGGGTGCTGAGCTGCCATGAGAGAGGTGACAATGGTCAGCTGCAGCCCGAGGTCACGCTGCGGGTCAGCAGCAGCTGCAGCTGGAGAGCACTGAATCCTTTGGGAATGGCTGCATTTGCTCTTTAATTAGCCTTGACTGCTGCTAGAGCAGATTTTGCTGGTCCTTTCCTCTCTGAGGCTGGCCCTGGCTTGAAGTCTCAGGGTTCAGTGAGGTCAGGCTCCTTTTTCCTTCCTTGCCTTTTTCTTTCCTTCCATCCTTGCACATATAAGAGGGAGGGAGCAGCACCACCGAGGCACATGATGCTGACTCTGGTACTGTGGCAAGGGGAAGCTGTGGTTTGGCTGCCAGGTCACAATTTGGCCTCTGGAAATGACCCTCTTGGAAAGGGAAGTGGTGTCTTGCCAAGCTGGAGCAGGTGCTCAGCAGCCCCCCTGGAAATGTGACGTTGTTGGTGGTGGGTGGCTGGACTAGGAGTGAGGGACCTCATGAGCAGCAACTGAGGGCAATGCACAGCCCCTGGGCAGAGAAACAAATCTCAGGTTAACCCGAGCACCTGCGCAGTCATGGAGAGTTTTCAGATTTTAATGTTTTTTAAAAAAAGTAATTTATTTTCATTTTTAATTTACTGCTTTAGCTCACAATTTGCACTCATGAGGTTTTGCCACAGCTCCCAGCAGCTGCTGCTGAGTGACACAGAACAGTGCTGGGGCCATCCAGGGAAGGTCTCTTGGACACTCGTCCCTCCTGGGCATCACAGTCCTACTTTTCCCAGCGAGAGGGTGGCTCTGACATATCTCCTTCACCCCTTGGCCTCTGCTGAGTTCGCTGGGATGAGCCTGGTTTCTGTGGGGTGACAACGTTATCTGGGACACAAGCAGAGCCAGGCTCCGCTCTGGTCCCTGTTCCTTGGCTGGTGTGGATATCCTCCAGAGATAGCACAGCAAATTGTCCCCCTGGGACTCCATATGCTTTACCTCCCATCGCAGGATGGAAGCAGGGATTTACAGAACACTGCAGCCCAGCAAAGCCCCAGAAGCATGGGGATCTGTATGTGGGGGCCACGGGTGTGTCCTCCTCCCAATGCTCAGACGCTGCTTTTGTTCAAGCCCTAATGTGGATTTCAGTGTTTTCATGGTTCTTAAAATTTTTTTCCCCTTTCCGATTCTGATGAAAATGTATTTGGGAAAAATAGAAATATTTAGACATTTCCCTGACAGGCAGCAGAGCTGGAAGAGCTGCAGTACAGCACCGTTCACATGTGCTGACGAAAGCTCAGCACAAAGAGTTGTGCTGGGGGACACAGCATCCTCTGCAGAATGAGCTCCACAGGGTGGAATGTCACTCCTCACCCCATGGGTCACTCCTGCCAGCAGCCCAGCACCAAGCTGCTTTCAAAATCTGGATAAGAAGATGCATTTGAGCTGGTTTTGGGGAGGGTTTTGGTGTGTGTGT
This sequence comes from Pardalotus punctatus, assembly GCA_013400915.1. NCBI lineage: Eukaryota > Metazoa > Chordata > Aves > Passeriformes > Pardalotidae > Pardalotus > Pardalotus punctatus. The sequence goes on from VZTX01015204.1 coordinate 24,291, forward strand.
GTGCATATAAGTGTGTACATACATACATATATATATATATATTCTTGTATATACATAATATATGTAGTATATTAAAATATACTATATAGCATATCAAACCCCACTATAGTAGGAGTTTTGTATTAAATAAGTAGTACTTTATGTACTACAAATATATAGTTTGCATTACACTGTGCATCTGTCAGGTCTGGAAAGGGGGTTGGTGTTTGTGGTCCATACCAGCCCTGTTTTCCCATCAGAAGGTGTCTGGGCCAGATGTATCTTGAAAGGGCCAGTGAAAAGCCCATCCGGAGCCACAGGATGCTGTGGGGACCTTGGGCATGCCAGTGAGGAACAGAGCTACTTTCCTCTGTGTCCATGGCTCTGGGATGAGTCCAGACCTCCCTTTCCGGGATGCAGAGAACTCCCCAGCCCCGGAATCCACCTTCCCCACCCCATTTTTCTCCTGGTCACACCCTCAGGTTTTGGTCTCGGGGACATGTCAGCCACGTTGCCGTGAGCAGAGGGCAGCCACCACACCCTGTGCTGGGGAGGTGACAGTCCCCATCCTGCATCCCACTCCCTTTGTCCCAGCCATTCAGGCTTCGCCCCATTGCTCTGCCTCATTCCAAGGGGGTACAGAGCCTCCTTCCACACCCAGCAGGGCTGTGCCTTCCCAGGCCAGCCCCTGACCCACTGCTCTCCCTGCGTGAACTCCCTGGATGTGGGGGCCACATGCACACAGCAACTCTGCAGCACCTGGTCTGTGGGGCTGCTGAGCTGCACCCGGGGGAGCGAGAGGGGCTGGAGGCCATAAAATCATACAGTCATGGAATGCCTTGCCTTGGAAGGCCCTTAAAGCTCATCTTGTTCCACCCCCCTGCCACTAGACCTTCCACTAGAGCAGGTTGCTCCAAGCCCGGTCCAACCTGGCCTTGAACAGTTCCAGGGATGCGGCAGCCACAGCTGCTCTGGGCAACCTATGCCAGGGCTTCACCACCCTCATTGTAAAACACTTCTTCCTTATATCAAACCTAAATCAACCTCTTTTAGTTTAAAAATGCTCCCCCTTGTACTATCCATCTTTTTACCTGGACTTAGGAAGAGGAGCTCAAGGCCCCTGTGCCTGGCAATCTTGCAAAGTCATTTTCCTGCTTGAATTTTGGGGAGTTTCTCTGCAGAGCTGTTTGGTTGTCCCCTCCCTCTCCTCCCTTCTCTAACATGTTGCTGGTGTGGGGGGAAATAAATGCACTTAAAGAGTTTTGTGGCTAAAAAACCTCTGGATTACACACAGCCCTAGAATTGTCAGGGTGGAGAGATGCTGGGGCAGGGCTGCAGCAGCGGGACAAGTTGTCTCTGTCCCTGGCTGGAGCCCCTGCCTGGTGGAAAGAATAAGGGAAGAACAGGAAAAAAAAGGCAGCTGTTCCCAAACCACGTGGAAACCACCTTGGTCTTCTCACGTCCCTTTGGGAGAGGACATGGAGGTGCAGTTTTTGCCCCACAGCCACGTCTCTTCTGCCTCAGCCACCCTTGGTCTGGGCGGACCCTGCGGTGGGGTGAGGGACCAGAGACCCAAATGGGATGGGAAAGTTGGAGAGGGAAGGTGGTGAGACCATGGGATGGGGTCTGTGAGCTGTCCCATTAGCGGGTCAGGCTTGCACAGAGCAGAGCACGTCCTCGGGCCGCACGCACGTGGAGGCGCTGCGGCAGCGCTGCTCCCTGGGTCAGGGTGGCTGTGACGGGGAAGCGCCGCAGTGGTGGTTTTCCCACCTGTCGGTGTGGGTTTGGGGGCTGGGGAGCAGCGTGGGGGCCATGGGCTGGTGGGAGCACTGGGGCTGGCCGCCCCTTCCCGCAGCCCCCACACATCCCAACTCCATCGTCAGCCTGACCCCTGATTACACTCCACAGGCTCTGCATCGCTGCCGTTGCCCCAGCAACGTGTCGTCGCCACAGCAACCGTGACAACCTTATGTTCATTAATTTAAAAAGGTTCGCAGTGTAACAAATGAAATAGTTATAAGCTTGTCAGGGTGTTAAGGAGCAGGGGCTGACAACTTGCCCTCCTTGCCTGTGCCGCTGGAGCAGCCTGGCTCTGCTGCGAGGTCCCCACCTCAGACCCAGCTTCATCCCACCATGACTGAGTGCAGTAATTCCTTCAGGTCAGCCCTTGGAGCATCCCGGCAGTGCAGCATCACTTGGTGACCTCCCCAGGGATGGCCAGGGGGCAGATGCAGGTGGGGGGGCTGTGGCAGAGGTGGCTTTGTGGGGTGGGAACGAAAGATGTTTCTGTTAGGCCATTCCCACTGTGGTGTGGCTGATGTCTGGGACAGAGTCAGGGTTATCCTGTTGTCCTTCCCCAGGGTCAGCATGGGGTCTCTCATGGAGGATAATTATTTTCCTGCAACATGTAGAACCTCAGTATCTGCACTATTAAAATTAATACCTTTACCTTTGTACCTAATACGATTGAGAGGGGGAGGATGAACAGATCAAATACATGACGGTACACACATATACTCCTTAGGAAACCTGGACAGATCACAGATACCCTGGATATCCTCAGCTGGGGGAAGTTAATCCCAGCTGGCTGAGCCTGGCAGCTGAGGTAAATCAATGCTTCCCTTGAAGTCCTGGGCCAGGCTGCTGACAGGTACAAAGAGGTATTGGAAAGCCAAAGCTGCTGAAGCCAGGGCAAAGGGCACCAGTTGAGGATTTGGCTCTTACTTCATTATGTACCATTTGCTGAAATCTCAGTGGATTTCAAGTTGACCAAACCCCTTTAATCTCAAATAAAGGCCATTTTCTGGCTTTTTGCAAGTGGAAACACGAAAGGAACTGGTTTTAAAAAAACTCCTGCCATTGCAATTCTGCTTGGCAAGCTGAGAATAAGGTCATTTTTCAGTAAGAAATGTGTCCGTTTAGTTAAAAATAAAAATTGTGAGTTCTGGGCCACATTCATTCCTGATGGAAGCTGGTGCTGGGATTGCACTGGCTTTTGCTAGCTGGGACCCAGCATTTCCCAGTTCTGATGCAAGCCCTTGTGCCAGCTAAATGTTGGTTTGGGGACAGGGTTTGTCCCTTGTTTTGGCCCCTGAGCCACTCTCCCCACGATCACCCAGTGGTTCCAAAGCCCAGACCTGCTCTCCCCATCTCTGCATCCAACCCTGCAGGTGAACACGAAGCAGGCTGGAGCTGGTGTCAGAGGGTTCCTGTGGCAAAGGGGAGGTAACACCTGCTAAGGCCCGGGTCTCTGCCCAGTGCTTCAGGAAGGGAAATCCAGTGAGCACCCTGGGTGCTCGTCTCCTTGCCTTCAAGAGATCCTTCAAAATCTTTCTCAATAATTAAACAAGCAAGGCCTAAAAATAGCACTGATATCTACTATATGTGGCAGAATAATTTAAGGGGAGAGCAGGGAAGAAAGTGTCCTCAGTGTCCCAAACTCGGTGGGCTCTGGATGAGCACAGGGAGGCTGCTGGGTGTCGGGAGCCCCTGGGTCTGGTGGCAGGTGGCTGGGATGCATTCCAAAGCAGCCAGGTTTGGGGACATTTTGTTCTCTGGAAGAGGCTCTTTGGCAGCTTTTTATGCCATGGTGGGTTTTGGAAGGGCATGGCAGCCTCAGCTGTGGGTCCCAGGCTGCAGCGAGGAAGGCCTGGGACTCACACCCACTGGAAGTGGAACTGGAAGTGTCTTGTCTACCCTGGGCACTGGCAGCAGGCACCCCGGATCTACCCCAAAATAAGCTGGTGGCACAGCTGACCACTCAGCCCATGGTGCAGATACTGCCATGTGTGGCAGCCCAGGAACAGCATCCCCAGGAGCGGCAGCCGGAGCCTTAAATCTGCACTCTCCCAAGCTCTCGCTTATCTCTGAAGCTCCCAGCACAGAAGAGGGGCTATGGTGGAGTAGATAAACCCATTGCCTGGATGGAGCTGCTGCAGCCTTGGCGTGAGAGAGAGGCAGTGAAGTGAGGCCTTGGGCTGGGGGAACTCAGCCCTGGGGGGATTCAGGGCTGTGCTCCATGTCCTTGGAGGGGGCTCGCGCTGCTCTGACTCGTGTGGAGAACCAAAATGAGACTCAGTGTCAACAGTACCAGGGCACTGAGGTGTGAAATGGGACTGCCACACTCAGGGTTGGTATTTATGCTGGCTGAGAGCCAGCAGGCACAGCCAGGGTGTTAGAGCAGAGATAACCAGGATGGCAGGGTTAGTAGGGATGCCATGGCAGGTTAGCCAGGATGCTGTGCCAGGGACAGCCAGGATGCCTTGCCAGGGTTAGCTAGGATGCCAGGATGCTGCTGCAGGATTAGCTAGGGTGTCATGTTAGAGTTTACCAGGATGCTGCACCGGGGTTCACTGGGATGCTGTGGCAGGATTCGCTGGGATGCTGTGGCAGGATTCGCTGGGATGCTGTGGCAGGGTTAGCTGGGATGCTGTGGCAGGATTCGCTGGGATGCTGTGGCAGGATTCGCTGGGATGCTGTAGCAGGATT
>VZTX01015205.1:0-11619 GCA_013400915.1 Pardalotus punctatus
TATTCTTTTTATTCTTTTTATTTGGAATTAAAGATAATTTCTTAGCTTGTTTTCCTACCTGAAAAGACAAACTCAGGACTGGGAGCATTTTGGCACAGCCAGCTGGAATTCCCACCTGTATAAAGCTAAAACGTGACATTCCTTAGGGAAAGCAGAGGTTGGAATCGGGGATTCCATGGCCTGGGCCTGAGGGTGTTTTCCTGTGTCTGTGCAGGTGGATGGGGAGCTGGAGGCGCTGCTGGAGAACGGGGAGGGGCTCTCCGATAAAAACCAGGTGCTGAGCTTGTCCCGGCTCATGGTCCGCATCGAGACCCTGGAGCAGAAACTCACCTGCCTCAAGCTCATCCAGGTGAGGACACCCCGGGAAGGGGGGGGATTCACGTCCTGTTGAGGTGACCCCCTGGGAGGAGGCTCCTGCCTCGTTCCAGCATCCCGAGTTTGGCTGAACAGCTCCATGGTCTGTTATCCATGAGTCCATTCCCCAGGATGAGCTGTAATGGTTATCCCGGTCCTGCTGGTGCATCCCTGCTCCAATCCCAGCAGTTCCAGCTGCTTAAATCAGGCTGGACCCGCTCAGATGCCGAGTTCTGGCTCTGCCATGGGTTTGACCATGATCCCAGTGGAGCAGTTGGCCGCATTTTGCCTGCATTTTACCACCACAAAGTCTCTGACTATCCCCACATTTGGCTCTCCAGAACACGCACTCCCAGTCCTGCCTGAAGTCCTTCCTGGAATGTCACGGCTTGTCCCTGCTCTGGATCTGGATGACGGAGCTGGGCGATGGCAGAGGAAGCACCGCCAACAACCTGAAGCTGCAGCTGGAGGTCAGTAATTCCCTGGCACTGGGAGCTCTCACGGAATCCTCGAGGTGGGAAAAGCCCTTTAAGATCGAGTCTGACCATTCCCCAGCGCTGCCGAGGCCAGCACTAGCCCATGTCCCCAAGTCCACATCCACAGTGCTGTTAATCCCTCCCGGAATGGGGACCCTGTCCTGAGCAGGCTTTTTTTGGGAAGAAGGGTTTTGGCAGCTTTGCTGAAAGCTCAGGATCACGAGGATTTTCTTTCCCTTCTATTTTTTTAAAGTACAAATCCGTGCCAAGTGTTCGTGGAAAACAAACTCAGGTGCCTCAGAACTACAGGCCTGAAACTTCTGCCCTCGGGCAGATCCTTAATAAACGGAAGGAATTTGCTCCTGTGGTTTTCCTTAGATTCCTGAGGTAGATTCCGTGAGCCAGATTTAAAGGGTGTTGCTGTTGCTGTTTATTCCGTGCTGAAGCACAGGGAATTTGAGATCCCAACAATCTGAAGTGGAACTGGAATATTTTGGTTTTCCATAAGCAGTTTGGGATTGGATGCCCAAAGACATCTGGAAGTTCAAGGTCTTTGAGTCCCAGCTGTGCCCGATGCCCACCTTGTCCCCAGCCCACCAAGTGCCACATCCAGGAATTCCTTGGACTCCTCCAGGGATGGGCACTCCAAAGCTCCCTGGGCAGCCCCTGCCAATGTTTCACAACCCTTTCCATGGAGAAATTCTTAATGAAATCACTCACCCATGACTTGTATCCATCATTAGATAGATTAGATAGCATATTTTAGATTTTACATCGGATATTGGGATGAAATTCTTTCCTGTGAGGGTGATGAGACCCTGGCACAGGTTCTCCAGAGAGATTGTGGACTTCCCATCCTTGGAAGTGTCCAGGGCCAGCTTGGACAGGGCTTGGAGCACCCTGGGATAGTGGGAGGTGTCCCTGCCCATGGCACAGGATGATCCTTAAGATCCCTTCCCACCCAAACCATTCTGGGATTTCCTTGATATTTCACAATTAACTCTTCCTGAGAAAAGTGGATTATTCCAGGTTGGCCACAGCTTTAAATCCCGACGCCTCTGACAGTGCCCTGCTTTTCCTTGCCCTCAGATCATGAAGACCCTGGAGCTGCTGCCCATCCCCACCAAGAACATGCTGGAGGAGAGCAAGGTGCTGCCCATCATCCAGCGCTGGGCTCAGACCAAGACGGCGGTGCCGCAGCTCAGCGAGGGCGACGGATATTCCAGCGAGAACACGTCCCGGGCGCACACCCCGCTCAACACCCCGGAGCTCTCGGCCAAGCAGGGTGTGGAAGGTGACACGGACACCCCCAAGAAGCTGGTGTTCCGGAGGCTGAAGATCATCAGCGAGAACAGCATGGACAGCGCCATCTCGGACACCACCAGCGAGCTGGAAGGGAAGGAGGGCAAAGAGGACCTGGACCAGCTGGAGGCAGCCCCGATGGAGGGGACGGAGGAGCAGCAGCAGCAGCAGCAGGAGATCAAAGCTGCTGTGGAGGCACCGGTGGAGAGCAGCAAATCCCAGCCTGCGGAGCTGGAGGCTGAGCCTGAGGCCGAGGTCAAGGAGAGCAATGGAGCGAAGCTGGAAGAGCCCATGGCCATGGAAACGCCGTCGCAGGATGAAGAGGAAGGAGTTTCCGACGTGGAGAGCGAGAGGAGCCAGGAGCAGACGGATAAAATCGTGGATGTGAGCGACTTGGCCACCAGGCTGCTCGACAGCTGGAAGGAGCTCAAGGTAAGAGGCAGCTCCCTGCAGCTCCAGCACCTGGAGCTAAGGAAAACATGGATTTGGTGGTGGTGTGGTGCAAATGGGGCTGGTTTGATGTCAATATTTGGTAACTAAAATGGTCTTTTCTACACAAGAAGTGCTTTCTGTATAAATCCTCTGGTGCTGGCTGCCCTGGGTGTGCCCAGAGTCCAGGTGTGGATGTGCCACATGCTGAAATCGGCAGCTGGTTGGCTTTGGGCACACGAGGACACCTCGGTCATCCCGCTGTTTTTTAGGCTGTGCAGCGGAAGGGCAGCTCTGAGGGATTGAGATTCCCTTGTGAATCCATAAGGAAAAGAGACTAGAGGTGCCGTGAGCGTTTTGGGTGGAAGTGATCCATGTCCATCAGCACTGAAAGAGTTCAGATGGACTGTCTGCTCCTGAATTCCAGCCTTGGAAGTGTTCAAGGCTACTCCTAAATGCCCCGTCCCTGGAATTGTCCAAGGCTGGACGGGGCTTGGAGTGACCTGGGATGGTGGGAGGTGTCCCTGCCCATGGCTGGGGGTCAATGATCCTTAAGGTCCCTCCCAGCCCAGCCATTCCGGGATTCTCTGGATTCAGTTACCCCAACATCCTCAGCTTTCCCTGCCCTTTCAACATCTGCTTTTCATCTGCACCACGGAGCCTCCGGAGCAGGGTCTGTTGGCCACCCCGGCTTCTCCCAAAGGCTGTGTTGGATCAGCCTCAGGGTGTTTGCAGCTGGAAATGCCCAGGTTTGGGCGTTACTGGGGATTTCAGTGGTTTTGCTCCCATCAAGGTCTTCTGAAGCAGAAATCCTCTCTTAGAGAAGGGCTCGGTGGCTCCTTCTGTCCTCTGGAATTGCATCCCTGTCCCGTAGGTGGCCAATGTGATCCTCACCCAACAGCTTCTTTCTGATGGGATTTAGGATGTTCCAGTAACGGTCTTAAACTAAAAGAGGGAAGATTTTACTGGTTAAGAAGGAATTCTTTGCGGTGAGGGTGGGGAGGCCGTGACACAGCTTCCCAGAGCAGCTGTGGCTGTCCCTGGATCCCTGGGAGTGTCCAAGGCCAGGCTGGACAGGGCTTGGAGCAGCCTGGAATAGCAGAAGATGTCCCTGCCATGGCAGGGGTGGAAGGGAATCATCCTTAAGGTCCCTTCCAACCCAAACCTTTCCATGGTTCCATGGATCTCACTCTTCCCTCAGCACTTCAGTCATTCCTGGGTTTCTTCAGATCCTTGGAAACTCCATCAATCTCCTGCTTCTGTAGGGTTGCATTCCACGGATTATTTTATATTCCTTTTACTCAAGGGCAGGAAGGGTGGGAACCTCTTTAATAAGGCCAAAGCCAGTGATTCCTGAGGATCCATCAGGAATTGAAGGCGCTGCCGTAATTCCAGCTTTGTGTGGGCTTGGTGGCTCTTCTGCCCTTCTCTTAATCAACCACCAGCCCAGCTTTAATTACTGGAAGTAGTTTCAAGCAAATTTATGTTTTCTGATGTATCACGGAGCTGAGGAGTTTATTTACCCCTTGGCTTTGATAATGAGTAATCATTGAAAGAGGTTCATTAAAATCATGGGTGTTAATTGTGCTGTGTCACCAGCGCAGGTGGAGGAGACCTCACCTTAAGGTTTGCTGGTGCTGTTCTGCAGCTGCAAACACCAGGATTTAGAAATGTAGAGATGCCCAGGAGGATTCAGGGACATTTTACCTCAATCTGAATTTTTCAGGAGGATCAGATACTCCTGAAGGTTCACAGATTTTGGGCACAATCGTTTGTGTCGCAGATCTTAGAGGGAGAAGAAGTGACGTGACTAAAATGCGTTTCTGTAGAGAGGTTGGGTTGTGGTTTGGTGTTCTCCTTCCCTTTTTTCCAAGTGGATCTGATGATTTCCTAGATTTGAATTTGCAGACTCTTGGTGTGGGTTTCCTCCTGAAGCGACACCGTCAGGTTGAATTCGTGGTTAAACTGAATAAAGTTCTTTGCCCTCATTGCTGAGAGAATTGTTAAGGTTGGAAAAGACCTCGAAGATCAAGTCCAACCTGTTTTAAACTGAAAGTGAAGTCAGGCCTTAGTCCTGCTCTGCTTTGAAGACAGATTTTGGGTATCCAGACTGAGTTTTTTCTTTGGAACAGCCGTGTTCCCTTCCACTCTTACGTGCAGGAACAGCGCAGAAAAAAAAAAGATAAAAATCGTTAATAAAATGTGTAAAATTTTACAAAACTCATCCAAAACATTGCTTTGAGACCAAATTTCACCTGACGATGTCGTTTTATCCCCAAGATCGGTGTTTTGCTTGGAGCTTGGAGAAGCTCGGCTTGGGAATGTGCAGACCTTTGTTGAAGCTGGGGTTGGACCATGGAGTCCCGACACATTCCCGTATTTTAGATGTGGATTTTCATCCTCTCTGTGTATTGATGAAATAACCTGTGGTCTGGTCGCTGGGATGGGGTTGGATGTCATGAGCTTGGAGTAATCCCAGCAAATCCATCCCAAAAAAGCAGGATCGTGCCATGGGGCTGTGACAGCTCATTTCTCTCCTATAAAACAATTGTAGGGAAACTGGGAGTGGGAATTTCTCCTGTCCTGGACCTTTTCATGGCTCTAAGAGTTAACTGCCTCTGTCCAACTCTCACCTCATGAGGTGCCACCAAAACCCACCCCGGATGTCTCAAAGACAAATCCGAGCTGGAAGGGGGACGGATAATTCCCCCCACAGGACGTGCCTTTCCCAGCACATCCAAGCTTTGGAAAAGCCGGGTTTTTGGAGTGGTGGAACACCTGGCTTGGCTGGGGGGCGGGAGGGTCGGAAACGTCGTGACTTTAGCGCCGTCCTCTCCAGCCTTGCTGACGACCCCCTTGTAATTTCCACCGTTTCCATCCAGCTTCTCCGGGCAGCCAGAGCTGACCAAGGGGCTCCTTTTCTCCAACTCCGTGCGGAAGAAGGGAGAGGACATAGCGCGAAGAGCCGGGAAGATGGTTGGGAAGCTGGCTGATGCATGAGCAGTGTGATAGGTGAAAGGAGGACAGAGGTGGTTAACTCGGGGATGCCGACGTTATTTTGGTGCGTCCATTGCCGGCAATGGACGTCGCTCCGGGGAAATCCCAGCTCCTGGCCTGAAAGGATTAAGTGAGCTTGATTTTTTTCTCTACCTCTACACACGGGACTCGGAAAGTCCTTCCAGGGCTCCCAACGCTCCCTGAGGAGTGCCGGCACAACACACACTCACATTCCCGGCGGGATGAGTTTTCATCCCGGGCTCGTGCGCGCCGTTCCCGCTCTCCGAGGAAGCGCTGCATGGCTTCTCCCGGGCTGAAAACTCCCTCCCTGTGCCAGGGGCTGGGTGGCAGACACCCAGCGAGGGCACGGCTGGCGGTTCCGCGTGGTTCTTGCAGGTGGATCGCGCTCAGGTAAGGGCTCCGTGGGCTGATCCGTGGAGATGATGCGTGGTGTGATGGACAACAGACCTTGGAATGCCCGGAACACGCTGTAGGGCAAGGCTTGGGAAGCTCTTCCCAACGTCCTCTTGATGGCTGAGGTTGAGTCGCCGAGCTGAGGGACAGGAGAGGACATTTTGGTGCTGCTCTGCCTCAGGTGGGACCGAGATTTGGGAATCTTCCTCCACCCCAGAGGAGGCCCTCACCTTCTGGGAAGGGGCAGCTGGGAGTTGGGGCCCTGAGAATCCACAGGCCCTTTCCTCGTGAGTTGGAGAAGGTCTTGGTTTTAGGAAAAATCTTTTGGAAGAGCCAGTCTTGGGTTTAAAAGGTTTTAGTTGGACGCTTCTGGCCCCGCGAGCGTTTGCGGTGACTTGGAGCTCAAGGCTGAGTCCTCACCCCAACTTTGGCCAAAGTAGGGTTTTTTTTTTTTTTTCAATGGAAACATCCACCTGGGAGCTTAAAAATCATGGAATCAGGGGCTTGCTAAGGCTGGAAAAGCCCTCAGACACCGTGGAGTCCAAGTGGCCCCCAGCACTGCCAAGGCCACCGCTGACCACGTCCCCGAGTGCCACATCCACAGGGCTTTTAAATCCCTCCAGGAATGGGGACTCCACCCCTGCCCTGGGCAGCTGTGCAGGGCTGGAGAGCCCTTTCCATGAGGAATATTCCCAATATCCCACCTGAACCTCCTCTCGAGGCCATTTCAGCCTGAACAGGGACAGCTTGGGTGACCAAGGCCAGCTGAGCTTCCATCTTGCCCTGGGATGATCTTTCGGAGTCTCCTCTGACTGATCGTGGTGAAGCTCCTTGAAGCCACTTTTGCCTGTCCTCTTCCCAGTCCAGCCCTCCTGGAGTGCCTGGCTCTGGCTCTGGCACGCACATCCCATGCTTTAATCAGGAATTCTATAATTTGTTGTACCTTAGAGCAAGGAATAGTTTGGGAAAACAATAGGGCTGGGGAGCGGCCAGGCCGTGGTTTGGTGTGGGATTTTCTGGCCTTCAGGCGGGGATTTCATGCTGTTGGTCCTTCCCTTGCTCCGCTCCATCCCTTGGGATCAGCCTGGAGCTGCAGAGGGAAGGGAGGAGAGGAGGGAGGAAGGGAAGGAAAAGGATCCAGCCTGGGAGGGGATGGGTTTTGTTGCGTAGATTTCCTAAAGCAAGTCAGCAGAAGCTCATAGAATCACGGGATAAAATCATGGAATGCTTAAGGTTGGGAAAGACCTCTGAGATCATTGAGTCCAGCCATTAAATCAGGAATAACTGGCAGATTTGTGGAGAAGGTTCCATCAGGGCACAATCTTCCTTTCCCACCACGGAATCCTTCAGGTCGTGAGTCCATCCTGCAGCTCTTCCCTTTCCCAAGCCAAGGGTGGGTCGTGCCTGAGGCTGGACAGCCTAAATCCCAATTTTCCCCCCCTCTTTTGAGTCAAACAGGCTCGTGCCACTTTTCCTTCTGCATTTAATTTTCCGTGCAATCCCTTCAAAGCTGTGCTGGGAGCTCGGGAGCCATTTGGAGCCCGTTAGCGGCGGTCGCGCTGATTGAGGAATTCTGCAGCTCCGAGGCTGCAGCTTCCGTTTCCAAAAATAAAATAGGCTTTTCTTGGGAGTTTCCCCAGCCTGGTTTGACCACCATCTGCTTTTCATGGAGCAATTTGGACAAATTCCTCCGTTTGTTCCTGGTTCAAAGCCTTTGCTGCCTCCATCTTCCCGCATGGCTGCTGGAGGCTCATGGAGTAGAGCTGGAGTTGCTCTCCAACAGGACAGAGCTCGCTCGCTGCCCATAATTATCCTGGATTTTGGGCTTCCTGGGATTGGTTAGGGCCGGCCAGTTGGTTGGGATGGATCCTGGAATGGGCTCTCTCAATGTCCTGGTGAGCCTATAGCGAGGTGTGGCAGGAGCGGCAATGCCGGGATGGCCGAGTCCTCTTATTCCAAGGTGGTCCTGATCCTCCTTCTCTTCCCATTACCCTTTTCCCAGTAATTCCCTGTTCCCCGTCCTGCATTTAATGGGACAGATCTTTTTTAGGAGCGGGGGAGTTGGTGGAGTTCAGCTCTTCCCAGCACTGGCGTTGTCCCTCCATCACATCATTCCTTGGTGGCTCCTTGTTCCCTCTGGGAGCAGCCCTGGGGGAATTTTTGGGATGTGCTGCTCTGAAAATGAACATTTTTAGGAGTTTAATGTGGGAGAGAAAGGAAAAAAATAGGGAAACCCTGTAGCTGGTGGGTGATTTTGGGGTTTCAGAACCTGCCCTCCTTGTCGCCGCTGCCCCAGTGAGAGGCAAAACCATCCCAGCTCTGGAATTCTGCAGGAAAATAAAGTTAAATCCATATATTATGGCTGGCTGGGGCTTGAAGCACGCTGGGCTCGTGGGAGGTTCCCTGAGCATGTTTGGGGCTGGGATTGGATGAAATTCAATGAAATTCCAGCCCAAACCATTCCCTGATTCCATGATCTGACATTATATAGGTGACATCATTGATAAATATATCAATCCTAGATAATTGCAGGCTCCTCCTGCATCCCTCCCCACCCCAAACACGGAGCTGCTGCTCTGTTTCATCACATTTCACCTAAAAAATCCTGGATTTGGAGTCTTTTAACCCATAGCAAAAATATAAATTAATAAAAACAACTTTAAAAGGGGATCTGTAGAGAGTTTTAATGCCTCTCTTTTTTTGTAGATGCTTCAAACTGCACATGCTGTGTTCAGGCTCTATGGAAAAGCACAAAATATCTTTAAAAAATGAAAAATCTTGGTCCAAATCCTATTTTTTGTTGTTTTTTTTTTAAACCAGCAGCACCACTATTGAAGTGGTTTTGCCTCGTGGACAAACCACAACAGGGTTTCTTCTCCTTTCTTTTTTTTCACTAAAGGGAATTCTCATTTTTCGCCCATCCGGGGCTGGGGGTGGGCACATTGCTAATGAGCCTCCTGAGAAAACCATTAATTAATTCCCAAACAGCTTTAAAAACTCAAGGAATTTAAAAAAAAAAAAAAAAAAAAAAAAAAAAAAAAAAAAAAGGAAATTTTGAAANCAAATAAACAAAAAAAATTAAAAAAAAAAAAAAAAAAAAAAAAAAAAAGGAGAAAAAGAGGACATTCTGTAAAATCTGGGAGTCAAATAAAGGTAAATTTCCACATTTCTGAGCACGTGGGAGCTTTAAATTCCCAGCTGGGAGCAGCCTTCACCCCCCAGGAACAGCTGAATCCATCTTTTTTCCCACTCTGCCTCATCCATGCCTAAATGAAAGGATATTTTGGGGAAGGGCTGCTGGGAAAGCTGGAATGTCAGCTTGCTGTAATACTGAGCATCTCCTTTATGATTTGATGGGGTTTTTTTGGAATGCAGCCGCTGCTCCATCAGGGCATGGACCTGCTGGTTCGTCACGTTCTGCTTGAAATAATTGGGAATTCTTGGGAATACTGTATTCCTTCAGGAAGGGAACAGAGCCAGGCTTTGGCAGAAGCAGGAATTAAACAAAAATGAGCTTTTTCTTCCAACCTTCCAGCACTTGGGACTGTCAGGAATGCTGTCAAACCTCTGCAGGGTCATGGATGTCACTGAGATAAAATGGGATTTACACTGGGAGTGCTGGAATATTCCAGTTAAAATACAAAGGAATATGGAAAGGTGCTAATAAACCTAATTTCTTAACCATGGGGATGCACAATTGTTTCCAATGACATGGAAAGAGTCGTTCCTGCACAATCCAGTGGGGATTGTGGAATAATCAAGGATGTTGTGCTAAACCTGAACCTTCGGGAAGTTTAATCCTCATTCCCAACTCTTCTTCCACTTCTTTCTGCGGTGCCATTTCCATCTGGAGTTGCCAGGACCTTTGTGCATCCATGGGCAGGGACAATTCCCACCATCCCAGGCTGCTCCAAGCCCTGTCCAGCCTGGCCTTGGACACTGCAGGGATCCAGGGGCAGCCCCAGCTGCTCTGGGAATTCCATCCCAGCCAGGCATTCCTTCCCAAGATCCCATCTAAACCTCTATTTTCCCACTGGGAAGCCATTCCCTGTGTCCTGTCCCTCCATCCCTTGTCCCCAGTCCCTCTCCAGCTCTCCTGGAGCCCCTCCAGGCCCTGCCAGGGGCTCTGAGCTCTCCCTGGATCCTTCTCCTCTCCAGGTGAGCACCCCCAGCTCTCCCAGGCTGGCTCCAGAGCAGAGGGGCTGCAGCCCTGGAGCAGCTCCGGGGTCTCCTCTGGACTCTCTGCAGCAATTCCAGGTGTTCCCTGTGCTGAGGGAGGAGCTGGATGAGCAGAGTTTGGAGTTTGCTGCCACGGAAGGAGCGCTGGGGGCTGGTGTGTGACCTCAGCAGGTCCTTGCTCCAAGGGGTCGCTCCGAGCTGGGCTTTGCCCTCCTGCTCATTTCCCTTGGGATCATCACGGGAATGTGGACCCTGTCCCCAGTGAGGGAGCTGGGAGAAGCCCAGGGTCGGTCCGTGAGCAGGTGTTGGCCACCAGAGCCAGGATCACAGAGCCATGGAATATCTCCAGTCGGGAGGGAGCTGTAGGAACCGCCAAGCCCAACTCCCTGCTCCTTGCAGGACAATCCGAAAATTCCCTGGAAACCAGGACAGGGACAACAGGGGGTGCTGCTGGGACACTCTTCCATCAGGATGGAAGGTGTAGGACCCTACAGCTCTGCCCGGAGTTCTTGGTCCAAAATCCCACCTAAATCCATGAAAACTGAGCAGAGGGAATGGATGGAAAGCCTCACAAAAAAACCCCAGAACTCTCCTTCAAGAAGCCCTTTTGTGGCGGTTTCTTATAAATATGAGCCATTTATGTGATTTTGGGGAATTTGGGGTGGTTTTGTGAGCAGCTGGAATTCTGACCCTGCTTGTGCCTTTCCCACAGGAGGTGTATCGCATCCCGAAGAAGAGCCAAGCAGAAAAGGAAAACAGCGGTAAGTCCTCACCTTTTCCCGTGTTTTGCTCTGCTCCCGTGGAACTGCTTCGTCTTCCCAGCTGGGAATGTCGAGGGATGCTCTGGCTCCGTGGCCTGGCGCTCCTGCTCCTGGGAAACAGCTCCTGGAAACAGCGAGGATAATCGGAGTGCTGGGTGCTGGGAGATGGAGCCAGTGCGGTGACGTGGAATAACCTTGAACTTAAATCATGGAATTGTTGAGCTTGGAAAAGCCCTCCAAGACTGAGTCCAGCTGTCCCCCAGCTCTACCAAGGTCACCACTGACCGTGTCCCCAAGTGCCACATCCACGTGGCTTTTAAATCCCTCCGGGAATGGGGACTCCACCCTTCCTGGACAGCGCTTTCCATGAGGAATATTCCCAATATCCAACCTAAACCTTTCCTGGTGCAACTTGAGGCCGTTTTCCTCTTGCTCTAGGAGACGGGGAGCTGTCAATACTCTGAATGATAACAATTCCCACCCTTTTCCCTGTTTTCCCAACAGCTGACCGTGGGAGAGAGACAGCCAGCCTCCGGGATCAGACCCCCACTCCCAAGAACCCCATCCTGAGCCGGGAGCGGGATCCAGAGCGGCAGAGCCAGAGCAAGGAGAAGAAGAGACGGAGAGATTCCCTGTCCCCTCCGTCCTCGGCCTACGAGCGCGGGACAAAGAGGCCGGAGGACAGGCAAGTGGTGCCAGGGATCTGC
>VZTX01015207.1:0-192019 GCA_013400915.1 Pardalotus punctatus
CCTCCCCGCCGCTTGCCTGCCATGTGTTCAATGCCCTATTGACGTCTTTGAAAAAAGGAAAAAAAAACACCCCAATCTTTTCTCTTTCCCCCCACGTCGTGGTTTGTTTCTCCTTTTCCTCCCAAACCTGCGCTCTCTGCTCAGCGCCCTGCTCTGCCAAGGAGCGCCAGTTTGCAGTTGCTCCGCACCATCCCAGGGAGAAGAAAGAGGAGAAGCGGCGCGGGTTACGCCGAACTGTTTCTTTCCCGTCTCTGTACATAGATACCGCTGAAAGTATTTTTCAGAGTCTAATTAACACTGATGAGCTGAACGCCACGAAGCCGCCAGTGACCTCGGAGTGCTCCAGCCAGGAGCCGGCACAGCCCGGGAGGAGCGGCCCCGGGCACCCGCCACCCGCCCTGGGGCACGGCCGGGGCACCCCCGGGCAGCGGATGGCGACCGGGCGGCGAAGTAGGACGTTGTTAGTGGGTCACCGCCGTCAGTCAGTCAAAAGAGCAGTGCTGCACTTTACAGGACAGACGAGAAAGGGAAACCGTATCTCTGCATTATTTCTGTTTAATTAAAAGTGTCATCAAACACTTTGTGTTCAGACTAATAAACCAAGCAGGGATGAGGAAAGAATGTTTCTTTGTTCCTGTCTCTAGAAGCAGTGGCAATAATTTAAATTAATAACTGTGGTAATTAAGAGGTCATCTATAGATCAACCCGATACCTGCTATTTCCAAGTTCACCAGGGTCAGCATTTACATTAAGTCATTTGTGGTCAATAGAGTCCAATGAATTCTGCCTTAATAAATCAGGGAAATCAATCTTGAATATCGAGTAGACTTCTATATGTTTACTAAAGGCTACTCAAGACGAGTGGGGCTGCGTAACTGGGAGCCCTCTGGGTTTGCGACCGGAGAAGCAATTCGCAGGGGAAAGGAGGAGCTGCAGGTCAACGCAGGGAGATGTGACGGGGCTGTCCCCAGCTTCGGCCCCGATAACAGCCGCGGCCCTTCCTGGGAGCAGAGCAATCTCGGCTGCGGAGGCACTGTAAAAGAACGCAAACTTTGTCGGGCTTTGGAAGGTCCGCGAGGGAAGGGGAGGGGAGGTAAGTGTACACGAGCTCAGCAGGTGACGGCGCGGCCGGAGCGGGGCCGGGCCCGTCGGGATCTCTGCCGTACACACCCGGCCACGGGGCTTGCCCGCACTCCGGAGCAGCCCTGGACAAGAGGCGGCGCAGCAGCAGCAGTCTGTTGCAGTGACCCGAAGCTTAGAGAAGGGGAAATTAAGCTGCGAAAAGATAAACATTATTTCAAGTAGGATTTGAAGGATTAGGGCTTGTAATAAAGAGTATTAGGCCCTTTCGAAGGGTTCTTGCAAGGCGACTTTTCCGCCCCTCCTCTCCCACCGGAGGGGACAGGTATTATCTGCCTTGGGAACACATCTGCGTGTTTCCCACGTGTGTCCGCAGCGGCCGAGCCAGGCCGGGCCTCCCTCCCAGATGTGTCCCGGCCGCCTTCTCCCATCGTGCAGGGGAGTGACCCGGCTGCCTCCGGTTCCCTTTTCCCGGCAGCTTTGGAAACAGCTCTGCGTCAACCTCCTGAGCTGCTCACGGGAGAGGAAACCTGCACGACCCCCGCGGCCCGGGGGTGGCCAGGAGCTCCCCTGAGCTGCTGGCTCTGTCCCCGGCCCTGGAATCCTCCGGCTGCCAAAGAGCCGCGAAGCCCGCGGGGGGAGTTAATTAGGTGAGTGCAGGCCTCGGGGTCTCTTTAAGACAAGCACCTCCAGGAGTCTTACGACTTTTATTTTTTATTTATTACTTTTACTCCCCTTTTATTAAAGGTCAAGTGAGCCTGATGCAGATTATCCCGCCCGCCCAGGACTCCCCTGCAATCTGTCACGCCGGCAAGATATGTATCGCAAATCTCTCAAAATATAATCTCCGGGAATCATATTCCGAATACTGTTTTGATTAAAAACCAGAGCGGGGATTGATGGAGAACTAATACCGGGAGCGAAGCCTGCGTGCGCCCAGGCACAAAACTAAAATAACGGGCTCGCACGAACAGATTCAGCACCTCCAATGCCATAATAAACGTATTTAAACCGTCTCTGTCTGAGCTTTGCTACGAGATGGGCTTTTTAATGCCGCTTCTCGGGGAGTGAACTCGGGTTGTCCGGCGGAGCGGGGACAGTCGGGCTCTGCCAGGGCATCGTTTGCTGGGGCACTCGGAGCCTCCTGCGGGGCGGCTCGGGGAGATGGGGCCGGTGCGAGGTGCCCTGGGGCCGGTGCGGGGTGCCCTGGGCCCGCCCGCCCGGGCGAGACGCAAGCTGGGCTCGCAAGGTGAAGACCCCGGGGAGCCGGGGGACCGCGTGGCGCAGCGCTCACACACACACACACACACACACACACACACACACACACACACACACACACGCACACACCATCCCCTCCCAGGCACCCCAGTTGGCTCTGCAGGGCCGGGTCTCCCCCTTTTCCGCAGCCCGCGGGGACGCGCTGGCACCGGCTGCCGCGGGCCCGCAGCCCCGCATCGCCCCCCAATTAGCGGCCGCGGGGGCGGGCGGGGGCGGCTCGTTGACGCGTCCCCCGCTGGGGTGGGAAGTTTCTAAAACAAAGTCGCCGGGCTAATGGCCCCGGGCGGGAGCGGCGGGGCCGCGCACACTCCACTGCGCCCGCTCAAAGCCAGCGCGACCGCGGGGCCGCCGCCGCCTCGGCCGCGCTCGCTAATGAAGTTTTGTCAAAGACAATTACGGGCCCGGCGGGGGCAGGAGGCCGCGATGAAAAGGCGGCTTTGTGCGGCCGAGACGGCGCGGCTCCCCGGCCACCCCCGGCCCTTCCTGCGCCCCCGCGGTGACCCCCGCGCCCGGCCCCGCTCCCCGCGGGGGCAGCGGCCCCGGTGCCCGGCCCCCAGGTAAACCAGGGATGCGCTGGTGCCGGCGCTGCGCCTCCCAGAGCTGCAGTTTATCAGCTCGATCCACGGACGAGGGAAGCAAGCCCCGGAAAGCGGGGGCTGAGGCAGCAGGCAGCCCCTGCTCCCTCCCCACACGCCTGGCTGAGGAGTTCTGCCCCCTCTCCCCTCCACAAGACGGGCTGCTGCAGCAGATTCCTGCTTCAGCGTTGTTGCATTCAGCAAATGGGAGAATTCGTCCAAAAACTGCCAAACGAGGTGGCTAAATCTGTTTAAATATACACCAGAGAGACATGAAATTGGGGTCTCGGGCTGCAGCTGCCTTCAGCTGCGTCTGGGCGAGAGGAGGTGTGGAAGAGCAGGACAATAACCATCTTCTACCACCTCCCCCAAACTCCCAGCACTGCTGCTGTCCTCCATCGCAGGTCCTTGGTCACCTCACTGCTCTGCCATCCCCAGCCAACATGGGCAGCACAAAACACATTGGCACTCTCCTAGAGAGGACAGGGAACCATTTCTGAGTCATGAGAAAGTCTGGACAATACAAGTAACCACCCAGATTGGTGCTTCCCAACCTTTTGAAGCACAATCCTCCTTTTAGGATCATAAGAGAGAGTAAACCTTCCCTTACACCCACACAAGCACATGAGGAGAGTGGCCCTGACACTGAAATGGTCTAGACCCCTCACCCCCAGCTGGCTGGTATTTGCTTGTGCCCTCAAACAGTTGTCCTGTTCACCTACAGGTTTCCCATCCCAAAATAAAGGGATCAATTTTACAAAACCCTTGAAGATTCCTTTTCAAAGGTGGCTACAACAGAAGTTTTAGCATGATGTGGCCATCCAGGCTATGGAGCAATGGATTTGAGCAATTAGTTCAAAATGATCTCAAAATCTGCACAAGCAGCTCCACAGGCCAGGTGTCATTTCAGGATCAAAGCATCTGTTAGAGGAAAATTATTTTTGCCATTGTATTGCTTTTTTTTTTTTTTACCTACTGTTCATCTGAAAATAAATTACAGGCCAGAACAGGTGGATAACATTCTGGAATGATTTAATGATTTATTTAATCTGGATTCTCTTTCAATCTACTTAGCAGGATGAATACTTTTTTTTCAGCCTGAATCCAAAAGCCTGTCTTTTCATCTAAAGAAAATACCCTAAAACACTGCTCTGCTGCTGTCAAGGTGTACTCCCCAGCACTGTTAGTAAACCAGTGGTAATCTCTGCCCTGCTGAAGAGCCTGAGGGGAAACCTCAAGAAAACTGAGCAGATTTTAATTTTTGTTGCTCCTTTCCATCTTCCTAGTGCTCTAGATATTGCTTCTCTTCCTGGGACAGGGTTTAGGTAATAAAATAATTGATTGTAGTGTTCAATCACTACTCCTTAAATGTTAAAATGTGTGGGTTTAAGCACTAAGATGACCACTCTCTGACTTTCCCTCTCATCAGGACAGCTTTGTGTAGCGCTGAGTGGGAGTGGAGCTGGAATGGACACACGGGAATCCTCTGCTGCAAACACCTATGGATCCAAAAGAGGCCAGGAGCAATCCCTTCAGGCACAGTCACACAAGGCTTGTATCCTGCTCCTTGACGAGCAGATCCTAACATGAGACCTTCCTTCTTGAGAAGCCAAACCACTGCCCACTTACTCAGATGTGAATTTCTGATGTTTCCTTAGAGCTGGAATAAGATGGGGCAGATACTCCCAGGAGCTATAAATGCTGAAATTCATGGATCAACTCCCTGGATGGCTGGGTTTGGCACTCTAGTCCCACTGGATGGTAATGCAGATGCACAGAGGGGGACAGGACCTGGCAAAATGCTTTTAGATTATGAGGAAGGTGACAGGATATGGGAGGGATGGT
Source organism: Pardalotus punctatus (assembly GCA_013400915.1). NCBI lineage: Eukaryota > Metazoa > Chordata > Aves > Passeriformes > Pardalotidae > Pardalotus > Pardalotus punctatus. The sequence continues at coordinate 4,782 of VZTX01015207.1, forward strand.
AGGTACCACTGCCAGGATGTTTCCACCTCATGACTGTCCTCTTTTGTTAAATGGATTACACAAAGGTCTTAAACTTGCTTTAGTCCATCAGACTCAGTACATGCACCAGTAAAACAATTCATTTTTTGTTGTTTTGTTCCAGACTTCTTTGTTTGTTTGTGTTTTTTCTTTTTTTTTAGTTTTGGTTTTTGTTTGTTTGTGGGTTTTTTGTTGGTTAGGTTTCGTTTTCTGGTTTTTTGTGGTTTTTTTAATTCAGCACAGCTCAAAGTGTGGAGTTTGCTACTAGTCAAGTCCTGAGTTTATGCTATGGCACCAGCTCACTCCTGGTGAGGTATGTTTGGAAGAATTTCTGTTACCAGGTAAGACAGCCAGGTTGGTGAACCTGCCAGCCCACCCCCCAGACTGCCTGGGGTGGAAGAGAAGGGATTTGGAATAATTACCTGTCAGCCCTCCCAGTGAGGGCACTATGAGCCACATGGGCCCTCCAGAAAACCTGGCCCACATGAACTGGCCTCCAGGGTAAACATGGCACATATTAAAAGCTAACTGCAGTTTTAAAACAAAAGTATCACCTCCACTTGACTAGGATGATTCATTCAAGTGGATTCACTTCTGAATTTCAAGTACACAACATCATCAATGTACGACATCTAAAAGATGCTCTCTGCAGCCATCTGCTTAGTGGAACATCTTAAATTTATTGAACAGCTGAGAAACAAAGAGTGTCAGGAGCTCACAGCTAATCCCACTGTTGGTCACTAACAGAAAAATCAAGCATCCATGTTGCCATGCTCAGGTTTTCTCCGCACAAACCACATGAGGCACAGAGAAAGTAATGGGTAAGGTGCACAAGTAAATGGACAACAAGGAGCTCTGAGTCAGCAGCCTGCCAGGGATTCATGCTACACAGTTAAATCTCATTTATCTGACCACGTGCTTCACAGCTCCACAAGCACCATCCGCAATTTACCGCAGGGAGCTCTGACAGCCTGGTCACCCAGCCCAGCTGGGACAAGAACAAGAGCTGCAGGTACTGCAGGTGGTGACACACTGCTGGCAGCACCCAGACCTGCCTGACAATGCTCTCTTGCCGCGCTCAGAGTAGCAGACCTTTCCTGGAGCTCAGTACTGCACGTGGAGCACGAGTCTCCCTGGCAGTGCAGCTGCAGAGCAGCTCCCCAGAGTGAGAAGTGGGTCGTTTGTTACAGCCACAGGACTTCAGGAGAAACAATGCTCTTCTCAGAAGTGTTACTGGCATGAGAGGTGAGATCATATTAAGAGTGGACCATTCTGCTGCAGCATTTTATCAGCAGCCAACCAGTCTCTAGCCCACAATCCAAACCCAGCAGTGATAAGGCAGGACAGCTGATTTTCCTCTGCATAACAAATAATAAGAGGGAGAGAAGCAGAAACAACTGCTCCTGTGAGACATGTGGTACGAGCCCTAGCTGGGTACCAAGCCTGGCCATTACCTAACCAGCACCCGAGGCAGCACTGTTCCCTGGCAATGCTTTATATTTACAAGATCTCTCCTTTGCATATACAGAGAGATAACCCTGACATGGCCCACAGCCACTTGGGGAGTGAGGAGATGAATGAAGGAGTCTCTGTGAAACCCTGAAACATGGACAGCCCATAATGGTAAAAAATGAAGTGTCAAAATTCTCCCCAGGCAGCAGCAGTTCTGCTGTCTGGTCATTCTCCGAGCATTTATTTGTCTGTTCCCTCACAAAGAAAGCCAAAACCACTGTACAGTAACCTTGCTGTCCAAGGGGAAGGTGGTTCCACCAACTCAGATATTCTTAGCTCTCTTACACTGCCATTACTATTTTGACTTCAGGAACTTCAGCATAAGCAAGTGTTTCTGTGGTGTTACAATTCAAAAGCAGAAAAGGGATACAGTGACCACACTGTGTCCGGCACATCAGCAGGTTCCTGCCGAGCAGGTGTTTCTGCACCCAACCCCAACACACCATAACCTCCATGACTACACTGCAGCACACATCCTCAGCAGCGTGTAAAACTGAGTTCTTAACACGTGTCAAATTACTGACTTCTTGAACAGATGGATGTATGCTAAATACTTCTGTGAACCTCCAGCATTCAGAGAAATCTAGATAATGGGGATAATGCAACAATAGCTGCTTTAGATGAGGGAAAGGGAAATTCTACAGGCAGGAATTCCAATTTCCAACTTTTCACCACCTGTCACAGCAGAACTGCTACACCTTCTGCTTCTATTTCATCATATCCTTAGTGCATCTCAGTGGAGACACTGTATTCAGGGGCACATCTGCCTATCAAGGATTACAATTTACCTATAGAAAAATCAATTGCCGGTAAAACCCTCGAAGTATCATCGAGAATTCAGAAATGTAACATATATTACTCTTCTTCCTGAACTCTCCCATAAAATATCAGCTTACACAGTATTTTGTGACAGGAAATTAATAAAACTTGTCCCAGTTGCTCTCAATTACAGCAATAATATAACCTCATTTGCTCTTCAGACACATTTAAAAATCAGGCTACAAATACAATTCAAGGTATTTCATAAATGGAGCAGATGTAATTACAGTGTGGGAGTGTAGTCTTAGGGACAATTGTACAATTCCAAAAGTTAATAACAAAGATGTTCTCTAGGTCACTTTTCACCCCAATCCTAAGGCTGATTGTGGGCTGTACCACCTCGAGCTCCACTCAGCATGGCATTGAGATCAGTTTAACTTGCAAAGGCTCAAAAGTGACATTTGAAGGGCTGAGGAGAACCAGGAGACATCAACGACCTCGTGATCCCCATTTCTTTGCAGAAGTGCAGGTTCTCTTTGTACAAAGACACCCCAGTGTGTGTCCAAGGGCTCTCAGGAGCACGATGCAGTGCTTGCCACTCACTGCCCCCTTCACTGCTGGCCCTCAGGTCAAACCTCTCACCTCCCATATGAGTGATTCCAAATTAGCATGCCCTCATTATTAGCTATGGAATTCAATGCACTAGAATGTTCCATGCACTATAATTTTCTAAGCTTCACTGATGTGCTGTGCTTTTCCCTCCTGAGAAAACCATGATGATGTCTAGCAGGCTTTTCCTTCAGTGCTATAGGGATGTCACCGGAGTTACACTGCACAGACCTACATTTCAGGTCTGTGTTTTTTCTTATGGCAGCCCAAACAGCCTGGTCATGAGTGCAGCAGTCTGTGAAGGGATCTTGAACATCATCTGTCGCATGGTTAGTTCCCTCAGCCTCTCCCCAGAGAAAACTCTGTGCACGCTATTTGTGTTCGGAACGCACAGGGTTTTGCTCTTCAGAGTAAAACTTTTGGCCTGATTTCTTATGGAAACAAAACTCCTATAATCACTGTGGGAGAACACAAACATCTGCCCACCATTGCATAATTTCTTAAATTAACCAGCATATCCCAGCAATCCCCGGCATGAGGATGTGTACACTCTGGCCTCCATCTCAAATAAATGGAGAAAAGAGTTTCTCCCATCAACAACCAGAACAGTTTCAGAGTTCTTCCTCTCTAGAGGAACCCAGAGCGCCTGTGCTCTCAAGTCAGGCAATATGCTCAAGTGCCTGAGGTCCAGAGGGATTAATTCCAGCCTTGGGGGTGTACTTGTCCCCTGTGGTCACTCAAGCTGGTTAGGAATGAATGTTTGTTTCTTTTTCCCCAGTAGAAACAATTGCTATGAGTGATCACACAAATCACAGCAGTGATGTGCACAATTGAAAACACAACCCAAAAAACATTTTTATACAAACTTGTGGTGGGTTAATACCAGGAAAAAAGTATATTTCAAAGGACTAAAATTACTTTTCAGCAGCAATTACGTGAGAGAGAAAGTAGGGGTAAGACAGAGGGGAACAAGAAATGAAGTCCCCCAAAACCAGAAGGTATAATGGAATCTCTGCTTGAGCTCACTCATGTTCTCTCAGCCTTCCAGCCAGGTATGCCAACATGTCCATAAAGCTCTGCTAGTGATGGTAATTAGTCCAAAGCCTGGGTCACAAGTTTACCCATATAAAGCTGAGAGAAAACCCAGATATCTTCCTCTATAAGATGTCAAGAGAAGTGAGCCTGACCTGGCAGATCCCACCGTGGCTCACAGCAGGTTAATTGCACAGTGGCAGCTCAGGAAAGAAGCACTACAGAGAGGCCCTACTTAGGGCACTGCAAACGATAAGGGTTGTTTGCTCTGAGGTATGGTTTCAAGAGAGCTGCTTGGGTTTAGGAGTGATGTACCTGCTTATTATATTGATAAATGACACATTTTCCCTACTTGATTTGTTGGGGACTGGGTGACCTGGCAGTAAAACTGACTTGATATTGCCACTTAACTCTTATTGATGTATTTTCTGGTTTGCCTTTTATTTGCATAAATGAGAAGCAGAAAGGGCCCGTTATTCTTTAAGAGAATCACACGGGATTCCCTGAGGAAGGCTGGCAGACGTTGCAGGCACACATCTCCCCAGGAATCAAACCAGTAACAACTTCTGTCCCCGCAGTGGCACAGCCCCGCTCAGTGACCGCTCGCCCAGCCCAGCTCAGGCAGAGCGGCCAGGCCAGCAGCGTTTGCTCAGCCACAGCTCTGACACTTTGACACGTGAAGTGTGTGGGCAGGAACAAGGGAGAGAACATTAAATTACAGTTTTTGTAATTAACCATTGAAAAAATACGGGACCTATAAATATATAGCCACAAATCTAAATATATATCTGTGCTGGTAAATGGGCATTTTTATAAATTACAATGAGATGCTTTCTTATGATAGAAGAGGCAAAAAAGTGTTTTTCTAAAAGGAAAAACAGAAAGACTGCAAATTCTCATCACAGGGTTACAGCTTGGGAGTTTGTCTCCCTGTTGCAAAAATTACAACAATATTCCACAGCTGCATTTCACTTTACCATATCTTAAAATAAAATAATCGTTAAAACCAAACCAAAACTAAGGACCAATTTTGTTGCTTAATTCCACAAGGAAAAGCACCAGTGAATATATTAACATCACCTTCATATAAGTGACTGTTCCACCAGGAGGGATCTTTGACAGAGTTAAAACAAAAACTTCAGTCTGTCTCAGAAACCCAGTTACCACCGTAAAATTCTGGTAAAGAACCCTTAATACTCCAGAATTTAAATAATTCCAGGTTCAGATCCCTAGTACCCACTCACATATTTGCAAAAAGTCTTGTGGAATTAAATGGAGGATGAAGATAACAAATTCATTTCTCTTAGTCATTGAGATTGATATTTTCCTATACTTTGAATGGCACAGTAGTGTTATATATACACACTTCTGTTTAATTTTATCAGACAGCTCCAAATCTTAAAATAAATTACAACTGTCTTTATATAATTCGTAAGATTTTTTTTTTCCCATAAGGCATTTGTCTTTCTTTTGTTTATGTTTTGGAAGGAAACATCAATGGTACAAAGAAATGGTGCTGTACAGAAAAACCTACCCCAAAAGAGATGCAGCAAAACAACAAAAGAAATGAACACAACCAGGAGGAGAAAGTTCTGCAAGGGGGTCCCTGGTGGAATGAAGTGAATGGGGTTTTACAGAGAAGAGTTCTTATATTTTTTAATAACCAGAAATCTACTCTTTTACTGTTTCTTTCAATTTGAGTCCTCTCATCTAGGAATCCTCTTTTTGTTTTATGCCAGCATTTGAAGCAACCTTACTGTTTCTCTTTGCCAGCCACTGGAGTAGGATTCAGTCCTGCACTGCTAGTCCTGTACTTCCTGTGTTCCAAAGGTCACCTGGTTTCAAAATCAGACCCAGGATTTTAAAAAAAAAACAACGAAAAACCCAAAGAAAATGAACCCCAAAGTTTGTGCATGTCTTCCAAGTAAATTAACTTTTTTCTGACCCACTTCTCTGTGTATGTGCGTCATGTACCTATGGAACAGATGAGTAATGAGCATTGTGACCTGTAAAAATAGAAGATTGGAAGAAAAAATCCCCTGCATTTACTTTCAGATTTATAAAATATTAATATTTATGGATAACCCAGAATGGAAGGGACTGGGCCAATATGGAAGTTTTGGCTGTTTATAATTCCCATCTTTGAAAAGTTTGCAATGAGGTTAAAAAGATTTAGAAGACTCGCCCAGCCATTTCACTGTACACAAGCAGAAGCTGTCTCACAGATGGTGACAGGACAGCAGGATGACCAGATTATTTTAATATTCTCCACCAGTTTGCTTGGTCCTTTTTGGAGACACCTAACTCCATCAGACACTGATTTACCAAGGGGAATGAAATGAGTGGATCTTGCTTTCCCCCACTTTTTTTTCCTTTGAAAGAAAGCCAACCCCCCACAAACCACTGGCTGATATGGAATACATTTCCCTCTCATCACAGGCAGTCTAACACACAGCTGAACCCTCACAAACTGCACATTCCTGGGGACTCCGAGGTATCTCAGGACTTGCCAGGCAGACAGACAGTCCTCCATGGCAGCAGATTCTCCTGGTGACTAAACTACTGGCAACCCACTGGCTCTGTCTCTGCAGCCTGAAATCCCTCCTAATTAATCTTCTACTGAGACAGAAGAGCCACCCAACAGCACATCATGACAAGGACACCAGCAGGATCCCCTGCTCCTTTTTCGCAATAAACTTCGAAAGATTAAAGAGCACCACCCTCTCCAAAGAACCTGAGCAAGAAAGAGCAGGAGGCTGTGGCTCACTCCGGTCTGCAGTGCAGAGGGGAGGCAGGATTCTGTCTGGTTTGGCTCGGTGACACCAAGAGAGATGCCACAGCATGGACCACATAAGCCTGCCCACCACGTGCACGGCTGCATCCTGGAGCTGTCCTTTTGCTGTGTCCAGTGCCTTTGTTGCTGTGTGGATGGATTAAAGCCAACACACAGGCACTGACTCACTCAGGGCCACACCGACGGCTCCTTGAAGGGCTTGGTCAGATCAGCTAAACCCAGTGGAGAAGAGAAAGCACAGAGCATCCCAGCCAGGTACCACAGAAAATCTGACAGGCAGGAAAATAGGAATATAGGGAATGATAATATTGGAACAGAAGAGTAATTAAGCACTAGATCAGATGATCAAAAGATGGTAAATTCTCCATTTTTGGATACCTCCAAAACAAAACTGTGTGTCTTTCTAGAGGACATATTCCAGCAGTTCCATCCAGCTACCAGGGCATCATGTGGCCCACAATGTATACAGGGAGAAGAAGCAGAGAATCTGGCTGTCCTTTCTTGCCTTGAATTATCCATAAACCCCACTCTTCAGGAATACAACTCTCCTTAATTCCAGGGTGTAGGTTTTTTTTACTTTTTTTGTTTGGTTTTGGTGGGTTTTATGCCTCAGTCAGGGACCTGCATGTGTATTACAAAAAAGCAGCACCCCACACTTATGTAAGTAAAGACTACTCTGGGGGAAAATATTGCAGAGTATTTTCCACTGTAACCTGTACATGCAGTTTGACAGACATTTTTGCAAGTATTTTAGAACAAACAAATAAATGCTAGGAATATCTGCGGAAACAGTGGTGCTCAAGCACAAAATGAAAAACCAGAAGGAAAGCAAGTTCCGACTGCATAGTTTTGCCTATTTGCCCCGGAGTTATATTTAGCCATGCAGAGAACAAAAAAAAAAAAAAAAAAAAGAGATCTAAACCAATTGTTTACTGCTCAGACGACAGCCTATTAAAATCGCCCTTGTTACTACAGCAATAGTACATATTTACAGGGATTTGGGCTGATTTTGATCAGCCATACCAAGCCATGCCTCAACCCATTTCATACTGATTAGAGTCTGGTCATATTTTAAGTGTCTATGAAATTATGCAAATGGAATCTGTACCAGAAAATCAGATTGCCGGATAATTGACCATTAATCTTTGATAAAAGTTTAAAAAAATTAAAGCAATCAGAAATCAGCTTAGCGTACTGTCTCTTGGGCCTTATTTTGGTCTAGTAAGTCTGTACACTAAGCTGATTTCTGATTGCTTTAAGTTGTAAAAATTGCTTTTTAACCCACGGATATCAATGAGATTGCACCTGGTGTAAGTCGGGGCTGAATTTGATCCGCTGTGTGCCTTAATCACAGTATATTTTTGTTAAAACCCAGTATTTGTGTGGATCTGTAGATACTGATTTGTTCAAGCGCACGATAATCTCCCCCTAAGCCCGTCAGAATACAGCAGGTTAATAATGCTGTAAGTAGAATCCAATTTATTCATAAAACACCGGAACGCTTTAACCAAACTGTTCTTTTGTGGCGAGCCCCCTCCCGCCCGGCTGTGGCAGACAAAGGCTCCTGCCGCAGCCCTGGGAACAGGGCAGGACAACAATGGCCCCGTGTCTGTCACACCAGCGTCCGTCTGTCCGTCCGCTGGGCAGCCAGGTCCCTCTCCATCCTCTGTGCAGCACAACCAAAGGCACCTCCTTCCCGATCCTGCAGGCCCTGCTACCTGCCTTGGGGACTGCCAATCGTTTCCCATCCATAGCTGTTATTTTGATAAGTGCCCCAACATTTCTGGTGGCAGCAGGAGCACCTAATCCTGTGACAACATTCCAGCCCATTAACATTATCTCTTAATTAGCATATATAGCACTTGCTGGGTGTTTATCAGAATTCAATAAGCACATGTTGTAAAACTTCCTTTCCTCTGTGACCAACAAAGTAAATAAAAATCCCACATGCTTTAGGAGAAAGTTAGATTTGCTTTGTACAGACTTAAGGAGAGCAAAGTATTTTCCATTTAAAGACTCCCTGCGCAAACTGTTCCCATGAACTTTGGAAAACTCCACCTATTTGTGATCCTCCCTTTGTCAGCATCAGGAGCCCTTGCCAGGAATCGCAGTTGTATCACATTCTGTGTCACCTCAGCACAGGGCAGAGATGATCTTACAGCCAAGGGCACTCCAGTGCAAGCATGAAAAAGGAAGAGAGAATGACAGAGGGACAGATATCAGCCCTAATAAAGAAGGTATAAAACCACACTGGCCAAAATGACAGAACCACCCAAACCACCACAAAGGGATTCAAGCAGAAGGGGACACCCAGGTTATGTCTGATTAAATCAGAAAGAGGGTGGTTTATTATGGAACTTTGATTTTTCATTAAGCTGGATTTTAGCATATTAACTAAATGTGCATGCACAATCCTGTGCTGCTCATCTGTATGCAGAGCCAGAGGGCTCTTCACAAGCCAGGGGCACATCCCACCCTTCTCCCTTTTCTTACAAGGACGGGAGGCAGCTGCAAACAGCCACAGGACAGAGGGGTCATTGCTCACTTCTTCAGGACATTTACTTTTGCCAAGCCCCAGGATAACTCCTCTTTCCAGAGCTCCCCTCTGCACTCCTGCTCATAAACACCATTTCAAAGCTGGCAGGTTCCACAGCTGTCTGTGCCTCCATCCTCACAGGGCAGGTACATTATCTCTGTGAGTTACCCTCGCACAAGCACAGGCAGACTGCTGTGGATGGCCCTTCCACGATCCCTGGGGAGGGAAAAACCAGCCAACCTGCAACACAGGCTTCAGATTCATCCAAAATTAAAAGCTTTTGATAAAATTACTGGTTAAGATAATTAATAAAGTGAACAGGTGACTGGGAAGGAGGTCCATCATTCAATACACTGTGGGATTCCTGGGAAATAAACCACTCAGCATGCTTTAATTCAACTGGGAGCTTGTGGGTACCACAGTGAAAACAAAAACCCAAAATCTATGCCCTGCATTACACAGGGGGCTAATCTAGATGCTCATAACGCTTTCTCCCAGGATAATAAAGTTACTTTGCTGATGTGATGAAATTTTTGTAAGAAACAGAAATCCAATGACCTTCAACTCCCAGGGATGTTGCAGTAAGTAGATTGCAACAAGCTGATAGGGATCCAAATGTTATACTGTTTTTACAAATCTTACATGCTGCTAGAGCTGTACCCAAGAACTCCATCACACCTAATCAGCATGGGTAAACTCTGGTGGTGCATCCATTCCCCCCCTCTCCCAGCCTCTTTTTAAAAGAATTGCACCATTACAGGCATTTTCTGGCAGCATTTTCTCATGTGCACAATGAAGACTATTAGGAAAAATTCTGTCAAATACTCCTGCAACCTCAGCACCTTAGGGAGGCAACGGATTTCCAATCACTTTCTCCATTCTCATCAATATGACATTCATATCCCACTTCTGTTGGATTTCTCCTTTCACCTTCCTTCATGAAATTGTCTGCTCAAATTTATAGCCCTCGGTCCATGCACATAATAGGAAGTGACTGTCTTGCTAATGATTTTCCAGTGCATAGGTGACCAAAAGATGATGTAAACCAGTGCAAAATGAGACAATCCAGTGAGAAAGAAGGCAGTTGAAAACTGAGGTTGCCTTCATCCTCTGGCATGCAGCAAGGATCTACTGGATAGCTTCTGCTGGCCCCTTGAAAACTGAAGTCATGAGAATGCATGAGTGTCCATGCACAGAGCATAAAAATCCATCTCCAAGTGCTCAGACATGGTAAAAATAACTCTGGATGTGGATGGAAACGTTACCACAGCCACAGAGTCAAGGCTGTTTCTCCTCAGGCATCTCTTGTCCCATCCCAGGGCCTGGCCTCAGCTGCCTTGACACAGTGACTTGGACGTGCTGCCCTCGGTGATCAGCCATTGTCCTCCAAGTGCTTTAATTGAGCAATTCATGATTCTGCTCTTCCACATATTTTATCAAGGAAAGAAAACCTCGTCTAAAACTACTCCCTACTGCCAAAGCACTACAGGACTGCTGAAATGGGGATTAAGACATTTCAAAATGTGCTTCAAGATTGTCAGGGGACCATTCCTGGATTAGCAATGTGCTTTGATCTGAGCGCTTTAAACTTTAAAAATTTTCACAAGACAGCTACTTCTTGCTTGGTTGTTTGCAGGAATATGTTTGCTTATTCCTGACCTTTGCCAGTGACCCAGAGGTGTTCTGGCCTGGAATTTCCCCCCACCTGCTACAGCAAGACCATGGAAGCAGCAGAGTATTGGAAGAAAACTTTGCTAGAGAAGGGGGAAAACACAAGACTATAAAGTGAAATTTTACAGTCATAGGAAAAGGTTCTCTGGATTTAGATAAATCTACTTGGCAGTGAATATGTTAACAGTTGACTGTAACTGCTTGGAGACAAACAAGCTGTTTGGATGCTGGCAGCAAAAATCGTGCTTTATCCAATTCCTACCGTGCCAAGCTCCTCCACCCTCTCTCAGAGCAGCACTTAGACAAATGCCAACATTTTAAAATTAAATGGCCCCATCATTATTAATTCATTTGGTATTCATTGTAATGACATTAATCATAGTAAACTGCAGCAGCTTTATTACACATGTAATGTGTACTTTCCTAGAATTTCCCTGTAAAATCTCTAACATTGCTAACAATGTAAAGACAATGAGACATTACAACCAAGCAAAACAATAATAAACACACAACTCAATAAATCATTATTCTACCCACAAGTATGTTAAAAAAATAAACTCATTTCAAAACTAGAGGAAAAAACAACATGCAATAAGTGACATCAGTGAGTTTGAGGCTTTTGGTTGCAACAAAGAAACAAAACAGCATGCTAATATGACATTTACAAATAATACCTAACCGCAGCCTAATTAACTTATTGTGTGCTTACTAAACTAGCATACATATTATATTAGAAGAAAAACACTTATTTGTTCTGTTGCTAAGAAACTTCAGACATTTGCATATTTAACAAATTGTTAGAGTGTTTTTAACCAGAATCCATCACTATTTATAAAAGACAAATTTAAAACATGAGATCAAAGACACAACATTAATTTTTCTTTTGTCAACTGTCTTTGTTCAACAGCTCAAAGAAGCAGTTTTATTGCCGGCTGATACATAATGAAACATCTGGTATTATTCTGAATTACAGCGGAACCCACTAATAGTCAAGGGCTTTTCTTTATTTCTCAGGCACCAGCCAATGTCCTATAGGGACCAATCCAGCAGCCCTTGTGGAACGTGCCTTTGAAACCCTTGCAAGGTTTTTGTGAATAAGGAGTTCAGGATACCACAATTTTTTAATTTTTTTTTTTCTTTTAAAGCCTCCAGATGTCAGCCAGTTTTAATTGATCTTGTAAGTTGTGCAAGAGCAGGAAATGAAAGCACAATATTAGGGAGCAAGGCAGTGAGCAAAGCCTGAGGGTTCTCTGCTAATTGTGAGATAAAGGTGGACACCGCACCCACGAGCATTAATCCGGAGCAGCTCTGGGTCACTGTTCTACACACAGGGTTGTTTTCCAGCTCACTGGGGATCAGTGCAGTGACCAGCAGAGTTTCAGCCCCCTGAGCTGTCCAGTGAGCTCATGAACACAGCCGGAGCCTGGGCCAGCACACTCCACATGCCCTGAGCCAACACAGCCACATCCAGAAATGCTCTTGGCCTGTCTCTACCCTGCTCTGCCACCTCCAGCATATTCTAGGAGGAGCAAGATGAAAAAGGAAAGCAAAGAGACACTGGAAGGAAATATGAAAACTCAAGGAGCTGTAGCAAAACCAAGCTAATCTTAAATTTGCTGTCTCTGGGCTACTTAATGTGGAAAGGATGTCACATGGAGCTAAAGCTCTCCTCAGAAAGCTACCACAGGGATTGCCATCCCAGAGCTCTTTTTCCACCTACCAAAGGTAGGGGATAGTCAAATTCCTGCCCTATTCTCACTGCTCTTCCTGTCTTGCTAAAAATTCCGGACCAAGGAATTCCTGTGACAGGACAATATCCTGCCACACACTTTGGAGCAAGCCAACAAAATTCGTACTTCCTCCTCAGTCAACTAAATACAGAGATCTATGATTTGAAACAAAAAAAATCCCAAAGAAAACATGTGACAATCAAAATCATTATTTATGAGAGAAAACACTGGAAAAAAAATAGTAATTCTGCTAGACAGTGAAATCAACCAAATGAAAGCAATAGTTAAGCTCAGTCATCAACAGAGGTTTCTGGAAGATTTTGAAGAGCTCCAAGACAAAAATCTTGCAGGAGAAGACAGTTTGCAACAGCTGCAGTAACAATCCCGTACAAACTTTATTTGGAAGAAGCAGCTGAACAGAGCAGTTTCAGCCGCGCAAGGCAGAAGCCAATTCTGCCGAGAGGAGCTCGGTTTGATGGCAGCCCCAGCGCTGGGTCTGGATGTGACCAACTGCAGCTCCTCCCTGCTGCACAGCGCTCTCACCTGCGACACACAGCGGGAGGCTGCTAAACCTTTTCTAAAGCAGGGCAAGACTCAGCAGGTCCTGCCAGCCCTGTGCCCTGGGGAGGAGCAGCTCGTGCCAGCAGCTCTCCCCAGCATTGCACAAACTCCCCCACAGCAGGGAGGGCATTTTCCAGTGGGCTCCACCACAGGGTTATGTGGCATCACACTGAGGAGTAGAGCTGGAGAATACATACAAGATGAATGTGCATATTTTTAAAGCCTCTGTGGGTTCAAAACACACACAGGTGCATGGCCAGCAATGATACTCGTCCGTTAAAATTTTAGGCAGAGGCTGTGTATGACATGACCTCATCTGTGACTGATAGCTGGTTAAAAGCTCCATTTTTCCACAAGAACACCCCTGCACTTCCAGCCCAGCACCTGTGTTAGTCAAGATGAAGCGAATTTTGTCCCAGAGAGCTTACTGTGCTGGAAGGTGTCCCCACAGAACGCTGCTATCAGGCTGCAGCCCAGCTGGGCACATTCACGCCGGCTCTAACCCACCCTGTTGGTGGCCCATGGCTCCAGCCTTCACTGCTGACAGCCTTTCTCCCTTTTCCCATGCTGCCACGTCTGCATCGCAGCAGCACTAGGCACCCTCCATCCCCAGCAGCCATCCCGTGTCACGAGTACGCTTGCATTTGCTGCACAGACGTATTTTGAACAGGAAAAGATTGCAATCGCCAGCAAGGCAGGAGAGTGCTGCCCACTGCCCTCTAATTACCCGTAAACAACTATTGTTCATCTATATTATCAGCAACTGAATTTTGGGCACAAAATGGGGATGCCTTAAAGAAAGCAGTGCCAGCAGCCTCTGAATACACACAATTACAAAGCTCTCACTAATAGTGCCAAGTGCTGCAGCTTCTATTTGAGGCAGAGGATTCCAGTTGTAGCCAAAACCATTTCTTTCATTCTTCTGGGATGCAAAAGAGGACTGATGGAGGAAAGATCATCTACGGGAAGTTCTTCTGAATTTAATAACAACAATAACAATAGCAAAGTTAATAAAAACGTGTGTAAAGCCACTCCCAGAAGATGGTCCATAAACCACCAAAATTCTTTTGGGTGAAAGCGCCACAGTTCTGCAGTCCGTTGTTTCAGGACAGAGTGGAATACAAGCCAAGTTTGATTGAACACCAAAAAAGCCAAGCGTTTGCCACTTCCCTAAATTCTGCCTGCTGGCAGGTAAGGAGCTGCCCGCTCTGCAGGTCTCAGCTGCTCTCCCTGGCAGCGGAGCCCAAGAGGCGCACAGGGAGTTTCAGGCGACAGCCAAATTCCAGCGGGCGCTGCGCACGCAGCCAAGTTCTACCCACCACCCTTAATGGGAGTGCTACCCCACAAAATGACTTCATCCAAGTTTTATGTTACAAACATGCAATACCTCCCTGCTGGAGCACCACAGCATTTCTAACCTGGCTGCTTTCTTCAGGAGAATAAAGAGACTCGAAGGCACATTTTGGGCTCAAGGGACAGTTGTAGGTGGCAGTGGCAACACCACCAGCATCACAGTGACCAGGAGGGAACAGAGTGTCATGACAATTAATTCAAGAAGTTCCAATAATTAAATTTGGCATTTTCAGGACACAGCACACAACCCTCAAACATGTTTTGAAAAATAAAATAGAAGAGGTCTATTTCACACATTTAGATACAGCAGTAACAATCATCTCCCGGTCATTTGGAAGGGAAAGTGAGGTTTCATTTTTCAAAGAGCTCTAATTCTTATTAACGTCTGAGAATTATGTTCTCAGGTGCAGTTCTCCACCCATCAGTACCTCATGAGAGGATAAATTTTCCTTTTTTAAAACTTACTGGATGCTTATTAGTAAAAGAAAAACAAGTAACTACTGACTTGGAAGCAGACTATAACTTTACCTGTCAATAATTCACTTTATCAGATCCCAAGTACAGAATATACATTTCACAGAGCTCAAAAATATACCTAGAATGACCATAATGGCACTTTATGATAGTCCACTATGGTGGATTGTGTTACCTATTTTGTCAGGACTCCAAACTTTCAGTGAGGTTTTTGGTTTTTTTTTAAACCTTTTCTAAAGCTCCCAGCCAGTTACAGAAATAAAGGTATAAAAGAGCTTTATGATATTTTTACTTGTTCTCCCTCCCTTAAATAATATTTCTATGATCCAAGTCCATCTGCATAACGGATTTGCAGCTCTTTATGGCCAACATGGTAGAAAAACTTCTTCATATAAACTTCTTCAAACAACGAGTGTGAGTGAATGGCCTGGTGAGGAACAGCAATAGAAGGGATGGGCAAATTGTCAGCCAAAGGTCTTGTGTGTGAATTACATTCTCCAATCCCCTATATTCCCTCCCTGTACTGGATAACCCAGATCTCTCTTGCAAGCTTCTAATTTTTATAGATTAACTATTATAAGACTAAAATTCCATAGGCTTCTAATTCTTAATAGACTTTTTTTTTCCACTACTTCTTGCACCCCTTAGGTAGAATATGAGTTTGAGTATGCCACAGCAGAGGAAGAAACTTTGAGGTATGTTGTCCTAGTGACAGCAGTGCAGTTTATTGCTTCTCAAAAAAGGAGTGGAATGACAAGTGCATTTAATCAATTTTCAAAGAAAGCCAAAAATCAAATTTCTCTAAGATTAGTATCAAATACTTGGATCCTTTTCTCCTAGGGTAAGAAAGTGCCCAATGGAGAAAATCTCCCAGAGAAAAACAGAAACTTTGGAGGCAAAACCAGATGATGATATTTAAATGTATTCTGTCAATTTAGTGCTTAAGCAAGGAGTGGGCTGGGTCTGCAGAGGGTTTGTGAGGTCAGACAGGGCTCCTGCCAGACTCCTTCAGAGGAGCCGGGTCCTTCACTGGCCTTTGCAGGAAACAGCACACAGAAGTCTTGCTGAGACAAAAATCCATCACTGCATCAACTGATGGATAAAGAGGAAAAGTCCATACTAAAGCACAGGATCCACTTCAGACAGGTAGAACTGAGAGTCCACTAAAGAGCAAAAGGAAAAATTATTAGTGACTGTGACTGTGGGCCCTAGGACAGGATTACACGGATCTCAGTGTGTGCTCACTGGCCTGCCCAGCCCCAGCAAGAGCCCAGCCTTCATAATGAAACCTTCGACACTCAAATACAGAACCTAAAGCTGTCTGGGCGGTTTTAATTTATGCTCTCAGTGTTAGTGCATAATGCATTTTTAATGGGGGGCAGCAGTGCAGGGGCAAAGGAAAGCGGTGCCACCAGCTTTTTCCTAGAACTCTCCCTCTTTCCTAGAACTCCTCCAGCTCCAGGGTAAGGGCACTAAAGGCTGTGCACAGTATTACCAGAAAAGTCACAAAATGCTATTTGAACTTTCACATTTTGATGCCACGCAAAACTGGGTCACCAAAGTCCTTGTGTTCAGAGGACAACATTTATAGTGACAGAGAGAGAGGTTTAAGGAGATGTGGACATTTCAATACTGCACACACATGTACAAAGCGAAGTAAAAAAATCCCTCAGGAAGGTGTGGAGAGAAGGAAAGGTGAAAAGCAGTTAACATGAAATCAAGTTGGTCATTGTAGGAAAATCACTGGATGATCTTCCAGAGGCTCCCTTTTCCCACATTTATTGCTGTCTGTGCACCTGCCCCGTGTGACACCCGACACTGCCCTGCCCCTCAGCATCCTCACAGCCACTCATCACCCGGGGCAACGGCCCATTTTCACACCGTAGATATTTCCACAGTGCCTTGCTTCTCTCAAATAAAGATCAACCTTTTCCACATGTGACCAATTCTACAGATAGTCCAGGTCTTCTGGCTGAACATTTTGGCTTCAAATTCTTTATGATGAGCTTCCTATGACTTTCCATCAACACAGACACGTCCTAGATTTGGCCAACGTTAAAAATGGAGATTATGTCACTTGAACTCTCTCTCTCTCTCTCTCTCTCTCTATACATATATATATATATATATATATATATGACACACCGAGGGTTGCTGCTCATCAACCCTTATCATCTGGATACACTACATGGTATTTTTATTGTAATTGGGAAAACTCACTGTTACGCAATGCATAAAGACCTTAAGGTATTTTCTTTGTAGGTGTGTTTTGTTTTCTTTGTTTCCTTAATTATGAGTGGCTTCCACACATTCTTTACTCAAACTTTCTGTAAGTGCTCAAGCTGGGACAATTTGATCACCTGGCTGTTTGCAAGCAGTGGACAACAAGGCAGAAACAAGACAGAGACAAGCCAGTTATATTTGCTTGAATAGTTGCAACCAATGATCCCACCAATCATTTATCTCTAATCACCCTACCACTACCCTTCCCTGTTTTTATTTATGCAGTTTATTCATTCCATTTTTCTAAAGCTTTGCAGTTAAAATGGAGCAAATATAACTTGATATTAAATCAATATATTCAGTGGTTATTTGATCATTTCCTTTGGCAATATCACACACATTTGACCCAAGAACTACAAGAAAGGAGATGGCACTTCTTGTTTGGAAATGAAGAGCCATGTTGCACATTTAAAAAAATTCATAATGAAACCTTCATTATAGAGACATATATCTCACCATCCATCATCTCCAAACGTGCAGGCTTGGAAATGAAAACCTGCCTGTGTTTAATTTGATGGGCCGAGCATTCAGCGCTCCCACCCTGCCGGGGGGAGGGGAGCAGCGCTTTATTTGTTCACATCTGAAAATAGACAGGTAAATTTTGGAGCATCATCTGACCTCAAAATCCTGGAACCACTTATTTGAAAAGAACCCCAAATCACGCGTCCTTGTTTCCCGTCACACCAAGGGCTCCATTGTTTGCTCCCATTCACTCGGCAGGGCTTTGCTCTGTGCTCCCCTCCCAAGCTGTGCAGCATCTGCTGGGGGGGGGTTATTTCCTCTTTTTTTCATTTATTTATTTCCCCGATTTTGTTTCTAATCTCTGTTTCTTTGTGGTTTCCTGGAGTCATCCTGACAAAGCCACATATTCTGTTCCTGTCCTTTATAGCACTGAAGGGCACTTCAGAACACATGAAATTTGTTTCTAATTTTACATCTGGCAAAAAACATTCTTGGGTTACAAATACATGCTAGCAAAACTGGTAGGGCCTATCCCACTAACACCACAAGACAAACAAGCCAAAAGGAAATAAAAAAGACTAAAATACAGCACAAATATTTTTGCACTTCTTTTAGCTTGTGAAGCCTTTTTCCCTACCTGGTCCCACATTTCACCTAAGTTAAGTGCTTTGGTATTACATATTTGTCTGTTTATATATAGAAAAAATAACTACAATACAAGAAGATGAGAAATAACAATTCAGTTTTTCCTCTTCAACTCCTATACATAAAGAGATGGCTAAAATGCCTTCAGCCAGAGGCACATGGAGGATAGCTCCCTCCCCAACATGTCACTGAAACACTGATTATTTCAAGCACTGGCCAAAATCCCGGTGCTCCAAAACCAGTTTAAACTCAAAGAATGATCACAGCTGCATTGCTGCCATTTTCTTCTCATCATCAGCGTTTTCTAAATAATATGTTAGTGGAATTATCCTCAACTTTTTAATCATGGCAGGGCAAGTCCTGAGGCAGCCTCCAAGGAGGGAAGAGCAGCATCCCAGCGCAGATAAAGCTGCCAGGGGAGCAAGGCCCTTTGGCAGGGATGGGCAGCCCCACAGTCACTGCCCCATGGATTTCAGGCTGTGGTTGGTGTCTCACTGAGCTCTGTGTCTGAGGCACTGCAGTTTCACCTGCACAAGCAGCAGCTCCCAGACTGGCTCACACTTGACGACTGCAAATGTCAACAGAGCAAGGAACACAACTCCAGGTTTATTTTCATTAGCAGCAGCACGGTGTCGTGGTATTTCAATGCCCTGCAAGTGCTAATTAAAGACCTCGCCATAAGGAACCTGAAAGAACATTTCAGAGCCCGGTCCAGCTCTGCAGCTTGGGTTTATCAGATTAAATGTAACCGCACAGATATCCCAGCACTTCCTGCAAACCACAGAGGGGACTCGTGCCTTTTCACACTTGCAGAATTTTTCACTAGGCAGAAAGATCCAGCTCCTGATGGAGATCAGAGCTGCTCTGGCAGTGCTCACAGGCACTGGCTGTGCAGCGGTGCTTTAGGGAGTCAGGGCAGCACCTAGAGGGGTTTCCACCAACAGTGAGAACAGGTGGGATGGTTATGGATGAGAGACACAGCAGTTTGTTCCACCTGATCCACAAAACTCATATCACAAAGTCAGACTCAGTTCCTTCCACTAAAACATGCTGGGCAAAACTTAGCCTGAACTACAGAAAATTCATCAACTTTTGCACAATTCTCATTCAAAACTCCAATCATTCCCACAAAATTTCTCTGGATGCCATTACATGTCACCCAACATCTCCATTTAGGACTAGGTCTGAAGAGTGTGCTGCTTTACAGATTGCATTACAGTTATTTTTTACAGGGCTGAACTGAACAAACTTTTTTTTTTTTCAGTTGTGTTTGGCCCTTCATGTTCTAACTTCCCCAGTAGTCACTCCTGGTGAGAAGTTTCAGCCATGCTGGCTTGCTAGAGACTGCTCTGACCGTGTCCACACAGGCACAGCCTATCTGCACCGTCCTAACGTCTGTTCCAATATGGATTATGGACTAATAAGCTGAATGGTTCTGCAAATCTCCCTGGCCTTTACTTTTCAGCTGTTATAAGAGTCATATTTCCTAAAAGGAGAAACATATGGATTGCATCCATCCAGCACAAGATGATCACAGAGTCTGCTGTTGAAATGTACTTGGAGAAAAATAAAGCCATCTCTAGAAGAACTATGAGAAGATTCAATTTTTTTACGGGGGGGTTCTCTTGTCTGGAATGAAAAATATTAAAAGGAAAAAACTGAAAATAGTTGGTGTTTGAATAAGCTAACCCTACACATTCACACTTTCTGGTTTTACATCCCTTTTAAATATTTTCATTGAACTTGTAAGATTTAGAAATGAAAACTTTATTTTAAAATTCCTTGTTTGGAAAATAATTCAGACTTTTGGGAAAAGGAAATTTTTTGCTTGAAACAGTTCAATACATTTCACTGAAAGCACTTCTCTCTTTTCCTTCAGCCACCACTGCATTTTCAGTTATTTTACACAGTGTTTACTACAAATACTAGTGGGGAAAAAAAACCAAACAAACCCACAACCAAGTCCAGCTCTAATCTCCAAAAGACAATTACTAAAAAGATGCAAATAACAAGATTTCATTTTTAATAGTAACTACCCACTATATTCAAAGGTTCACTGGTTTAAACATTTTATTCTAACTTTGATATAAATATATGCCCTTCTGCTAACTATTCATCTCAATTTCTTATCCGTAACACAGGGATAATAATGCTGGCTATAGTTGCCTCAGTGGAGGGGATTAGTTGGTATCTACATGGATCCTGCCCGTATAAAGCACAGTCATTATTGCCTGAATGGCGGTATCTGCTCCGCTAGCCTTGAAAAGTATCGTGGGCCTCCTGGCCTCAAATTAAACAATACCTTCAGTATTTAAAATATTTCCATTTTTGCTACATCAGAAAGAAAACGTGCAGACAGCTGGGGAGTTTGCAGAGCCGCCAGCGCAGGACGCAGCGTGCTAAGGACACCGGCGCTCATTACGGGCCCAGGTACACGAGGCGCTCCGTGTCTCAAGCGGTCAGTGCCAGACCATGGGCACACAGAGCAGAATGCTCACCGTATTCCAGTGGCATTTGCCACAACGTCCAGCCCTGTCTGTCCAGAAAAAAATAAGTAAAAGAACCCCAAACAAACAAGTTACATATTTGCACACTTGCCTATTCATCCTACTTCTGCCATTGTTTCCTTAACAATTTTCTCACAAATTATACCTATTTTTTAATAACATGTAAGTTATCACAGTATGTACTTTTACATCCGCAGCTGGAGTTCCAGCCTGAATTCTGGATGCCCAGCTTTTTGTCAGTTTATTGCCAAAGTGACATGTGAAATATATATATATTTTTATTAATAAAGATAAACATGATTTGTAAGAGGAGTCAAATTAACAATCGATTACACACTAATGGGCTCTAATCAATACATTAATTTAACTAAAAGTGGGGGAACAGGAAGAAAGATGGAAGAGTAAAATAGCAGGACTGTTCTGCTGGTTTTAAAAAAAACAGCCTATAAAATAAAACCGAGCCGCCCTTTCTGGAAGAATGCAATATCCTCTCTCTCGGTCTCTCACCTTGTTTCTCTGTATGATGTGGCGTGTGTTTATTAAAGAATAAAAGAGCAATTATTACATTTCCAGCAGATTGCAGGCTGAGGCAGCAGTACAGCAGTGTCAGCCTGCTCTCTAGTGTTGCTGGAGGTGTGCGGCATCCGGCCACGCTCCCAGCTGCACCCGCTTAGAACACAGCCCAAACCCCGAGGAGTTTCCTTGCTATCTTCTGGGTGGTAAGGAAATCTCAATTATGCACACAAGGGATGTGGTTAGCGGGGAAAAAAAAGGAGAAAGAATGTTTAAATTGTATACGTAAACTGTTTTGTTTTACAAGCTGGAGTAAATCAGCACATTTGTAGGCCATATTTATCTGATACACTCAATAATAATCTCTCTCAATGAACACTATTGATGTGGCATTTATGCCATTGCAGAACATAACCAATCCCTTAAATTCAAATAAAGCATTAGTGAAAAAATAAGAATTTTTGCTTCTGGGCAAGTCACTAGTGCACAAATTTCTTCCATGTTGCTGTCAGGAACTGAGGTGGGAGAATATGCCAGGAACGGAAGTAAAGGCAGAATTCCCCCTGCCTTACAAATTCAGTCCTCATTTTCAGCCCCATACCATGAATAGAGGTGTCATGGTCTAAAAACAAACCAACCAAATTCCCTCACAAAGGGATCAAGAAAGGAAACCGGTCCTTTTAGCACCAATTTCCTAACGGGAGGTACAACCCCGCAGGCTGATGCTGACGGAGCCTCACACAGACCCTGGTGAGATTTTGAGGCTAAAGAGGGGGCACAGGCACACAGGCAGCTCCATCATCCGCGTTTGCTTTGGATGACAGAGTTCAAGGCTGTGTGCTCAGCCCTTCTGAGCTCGTGTAACACAGGGCCTTTGTGCTCGCAAGCCTTGTTACACATACAGAGCATGAAAAGGGAGATGATCACAATTCATGCCAAGTAATTCCAAGAAAATCCAAACACAAGCAATGGAGCTGTTACAACAGCACACAAAGGTGTCATCTCCTACAGAAACTTAAGAGGGAAAAGACAGCGTGTTACACACTATGCTTTGGTAGAGAAAGCACTTTCAAGGCACAACTAATCTCTGAAAAAGAGATACTGAGCTCAGTTACACAGTGTAAACCAGGAGAAATGCAAGCTTCTCCTGTAACAGGAGTTACAGGAGCTTCTCCTTTTTACTAAAACCTCATGTCCAGGATTTCGGCACAGTCTCAATAAAACACTGCATCCTCTGCAAATTAGGAAACAAGACTGGATCAGAAGAGCCCTTCAGTCTCTTTGAAATTCACTTCACTAATTCACTCTGAAATGTCTTCTTTTGAATATAGTCAATAACAGCCTTAAAAAAAGTATCATTGTGCCTCTAGAAAAAGCATTTTGTCAGCTAAAGCAAAGACGTGGGTGTGGGTTTCAGGGGAGGCCAGCAAAGCCCACTGAGTGAGCAAGGAGCTCATCTGCTGCCTAGGATGCACCTTCAGCAGGTTACCAGCAATAATGAGAATTTGAGTCCCTGGGCAGAGGTGGGGGACCAAAACAGAGTGTTTGCCCATCCAGAACATCCAGAACCCACAGTGCTTCTGTGAGCAGCATTTCTCAGACCCTTCTTAAATATAAACTTTCTGGCTACTTGATGCCCAAACATCATTCTCTTCTTGGAGAATGGAACTACCAAGTACATTCCAGCTGGTGTTACAGAGGAAACAGCTACAACTACATGGGTTTCATTAGACATAATCAAATATTCAGCTAATATCCAGTGTATACCTAGAATCAACTCAGTCTTAGGAAGCTTTCCGTGATATATGCACAGCTGCTGAAAATGGATGACTTCTTTCATTAATATTTGCTTCAGAAAATATCTAATTCACTTTGGTGGTGTTTATGTGCTTTCTACAACTACAGCAATAAATCAGTGTGTTGGGAAGAACATTTCACAGAAAAGGCAAATCTTAGGCAGGTATTAAACAACACTCATTCAGAATGAACTCTGAACTTCTGAAATGAAAATCTGAAGATTTTATGAAAAAATCGACTAATCTAGATGATGAGAACAATATGATGCTAGAACTACAGATATTGAAGATACTAGTTATGATTAAGTGCAGCCATAAACTATACACAGGAAAATATTCACAGCCAGTTTGCTAACCAGAATAACCTGAAATAATTTTGCTCTGCAGCAACAAATAGTATATGTGTATATCTGTCCCGATATACACGTATACCATTTGTATTAATCTCATCAATCATTTGTTGGCAATGGGTGATCAAATACACAAATTAAAATTAGCATCTGGTGGTTTAGCATAGTTAATTTCTCTTGTTAGTAAGTTTAAGTTATAAAGGGTGCTGAAACCCACACAGACTTAAAAGCATGCAGGCAAAAGAGTCTCTGCTGTCACCATGTTTACAGTAGCTCAGCCTCTGGCTGTGCTGGGTAATACCCTGCCTCACTCCAGCTCTGCTCACTGGGCACATTTTACATACTTTTCATAACTAAAAATACAAGTTTTATAAGCAGAAGACTCTTGTTTTGTTTGTTTTTCTGCTAGACCTATGGAGCGTTATTTTGATTTCTCTGGCACTGGATAAACTTTATTGATGTCAGTGAACTCTGAACCTGTAGTTCTGAGTATTTTCAAAATAATCTCTGTGTGTGGAAAGTGAGACCAGGCTAGGATCAAGCAGAACACTGCAGCACAAACCTAATGTGTTTATTGAAACCATCTCCCATTAGCAAGAGAAACCATTTAGAATCTGCTGTTTGTAAAACAATTTACTAGTGTAAATTAAAGAGAATTAACTCCTTCTTGAATACTACTTTATTTACTAGTGTACATTTAGACTTACAGTAAATGTATTAAGCTTTTTTTTTAATTTACCCAAAGGGCAGGTCTTCACAACAGCTCGGCCCTAACAAGCAGTTCAAGCTCTAGCAGCAGCCATGGTTTTAAGAAAGCCCCCACACAGTACCTGAAACCCCCAGGTTTGTTTTCAGGTAGGGAAGGCCAAAACCAGCCTTATGTATATATGCTGCTTTGATGGCAGTATTGGAAAGTTAAATAACCAAAAGCAATTGCTGCCTGCACAACTTAGCTGGGTACCTGGGATATGCTGATTATTTTTCTCAAATCAATTAGCACTGTGCAGCTTTTATCATTAATTTACTTTTATCATTAATTCCTACTGGCACGTGTCTTCTGACTGGTATACTCTGACCAGTTCAGTGCCCTACAAGCCTTGTCTCAAGCCTGCTCAGCCTCCACAGTCTCAGGAGTATCTTTGCCTACTGTTTATAATGAAGATTTCTCCAGTTTTATTTATTAAGCAGAGCAGGGCTAAGCTTGGGGCCAGCAGCAAAGCAGTCCAGACCTCAGAGGAGTAACAGAGCCCACGTAGGAGGTTTGAGCTGAGGCAGAGCAGCTGCTTTATTCTGCAGCTCCCTCTACTTGCTGCATCCCATCATGGCAGTGTGACAATTCGCCTCTGTAACCTCCCAATCACTCTTCCACAGGTCAGATCGTAAGATCAATATAAACAAGGAAAAAAGAGACATGTACTCATGTAAGAAAAGCCAGGAAGTTCAAAGTTATACCTAACAGTCTGGATTTAACTCTGACTGATCTGGGAAACAAAAGTAGAGCAGTGACATGAATGAAGGATGAAGTGTCAGGCTGCAAAGCACTTGGTTTTTATCAATTTAAGTCAAGCCCTTACAATGACTAGCCCCAAATTTCTCATATTACACAGAAAACAAATAATAGGGAAGAAACAGTGATTTCTAGATGTTTACACATGAGAGAGGCCATCAAATCAATATCTGGGTAATTTAGCCATTTTAAAAAATGAGTGCATTGCATTCTGCACACGAGGCATTTCTCTGAGTGCACGACAATTCCCAAACTGTGCTACTTACAGTGACAGAGCAGTGCCTCCCTTCCAGTGCTGCACTACCTGCAAGCACAGCAATAACAAATACCAACAGCACACAGTGCATTTCACAAGGATAAACAAGGAGTAAGTAACAGCTGTGGAAAAAAGAAACCCAAAAGCCACCCTGTACAAGCAGCAAGGCAGAGAAAGGCTGGCTCTTTAACCACTGAAATTAGCAGCAGTGACAAATGGTCTCAGCGGGCGCACACGGCTCTCCCCGGTCCTGCCACCAAACCTGACAAACCTGCCAGCAGAAAACACTTCCCTCACTGTTGCTCTGAGAAGGGGGCACATGATCAGCAGTTTAGGATTGAATTACTGCACTGGGATCAGGCAGAAAGGCTGGCTGAGATCGCCGAGCTGAGAGTCAGATCCTTTACTAAGTGCCTGCCCAGAGCAGCAGCTCTGCACACACAGCACCACAGCACAGCTCTGGCTCAAGGTGCTCTCTGCAGCGATGCCATCAGAGGGGAGGGATCCCACTGTTTGCAACTCCTTGTGTTCAGACAGCCATCCCACCCAAAACCACATCCTCAAACTTTTTGAAAGGGCAGCACAGATCCCTACAGCTGAATTTGTTATTTCATTTTCCAGAGGTAGCTTCTGGGCATTTAAAAAATATTTGGATCATATATTCATTACTTAGCAAATAAACTCCTTTACTATATTGATGGGAAGAGATAAAAATAATACACGTTTTTATTGCAGCTGCCTCCATTTCACATAGTTAAAGCAATCTCCTGAAAGAGACCATTGAGTTTCATAATTCAATGAATATTTATATTGTTTTAAAGAAAAAGAAAACTTGAGAGCCTTGTTTTGCAAGATTAAGCAACAAATGTCTTATATTTCAAATGAATTGCTAAGACTTAATCCTGCAATTCTTTCCTAATCCGGGCAGTCCTAAGGACTACCATGAGATCAAGGACTCCTGACAGCAGTGAGTTTGCAGGGTCAGGGCTTTCATCTGTGTAGAATGCATGCAGCCAGTCACCAGGTGAACTCATTTCACCGTATTTCTAATCCACTTGAGTATCGTGGGTTTGAAAGTTCAGATAAAAATAAAATCTAAGAAAAAAAAATAATCAAACTTTATTGAATTTCCTTTCCACTTAGACAATGAAATAGCAATGGAGAAGATGAAAAATGTGTTCAGTGAGAACGTGATGAAATATGTAATAGGACCCAGAAATGGAGGTGCTGCTCTTGAGAGTGGAACAGTACAAATTGACCCTCTTACACATTGCCCCCTTAACCAGAACATGTGTCTCCATGTCTGGTCACACACACGTGTGAAATGCCTTTGACCTACACAGAACTGTCAGCAGGGCCTTCCCTGCCATCTCGCCTGCCGTGGCACCAATAATTCTGCTGCTGTCACAGCGGCCCTTCCAGAAAAGGAGCAGTGCAGTGGTGAAGGACAGAGCTGCTCTGCCCGACACTTGGGATTCCCTTACAGGCACCAGGGTGCAGGGAAGGTGAAGGAAGAATCCAAGTAGTTGGACCTATTCCTACCTTAGTTTTACAACAAACAGCAATTATGCAGCATTATTAGAGGCCCTGGCCAGAGGCCACACTCAAAAGCTCTCCATGGAGGACCAGAGCACCTCGTAAGGAATGGGGTAGCACCTTTCTTTATGCACTAAACCCCTATGGAAACAGGCACAAGATCACCTCTAGCATCAGTCACTGAGGTCCCCCCAGTCAGCAGCAAAACAAAAGGCTCTGCCACACCACCCCTGAGAGGGGCTGTCCTCATTTTCCCCCACCCGGGTGGCTTTATCCCCACCATGATGACAGAAGCAAGGCAGCACAAGCATCTCTGAGAATGGACGTGGGTAGAAATAAAGATTTGTACCAGGTCGGCAGAGCCTCACCTGGGGCAGGTGAAGGCAGAACCAGCACGCAGGGGCACCCGGGGATGGCTCATGGGGATGGCCCCTTGCAGCTCTGAGTTGCCCCTGCTCCTGGTATGGGACTTTATTGCAACTCATCAGGATATGTTTTTGCCCACTTCATATGAAACTTGTTTCCCAGCTACAATATTTTATTTTAAACCCAACATTTTTATGTTCCTGTCAGTTCAGCTACTTGTTCCCGTGGCTGAAATAAAAGGTATGTAGCAGTCAAATATGAGAAAGATGCTTTCACAGGTTTTAATAATTTTTAGAAAACTCAATTATTTGAAATGTTTGCTCTGAATTTAAATATTTGCAAGTCTTATGAAATCAACAAAACTGTTATAATTTCTGAGGTTTTCGTGTTCCTTGGTCTTTTGAAATACAATAATTCATAGACTGCTTAGTCTGAACACAGCACCTGAATTTGTGAGTACTACTCCTCAGTCTGCAGGCTTACACTGAACACGGTGGTGATTGCAGCTGGGTCACAGGCTAAATTCATTAATTAGAGTACCTAATAAATTGTTATTGATACTGTTCAGCTGTTTGTCACCACCCAAAATGGTCAATAATGCCAACAACAGAAAATAGAACATAGCAAAAGCCAAGCTAAGCTTACATAAATTAACTGAGGGAAAAAGCACAGATGAAGATAGTGGCAACAGTGGGACGAGTGAGGGGGAAGCAAAGAGGTGGCCAGGGATTTCTGTGTCCTGAAATGCTACATTCAGTGAATCTCTCAAGTGGCACCTCACAGGGTCCTGTTCTGCATTAGCAGCAGGGAGCAGACACTGGTTTTTCTCCTTAGCCTCCTGCCATACCCTCGGTAGGCTACATCTTCTTTGCTTGAGTAAAATGAAGAACTTGGTGTAGCTGGAAGATATTTTTCCATTTGATTTTGCAGATGTGGCTGGAGGGAGTGCTCCTTTGGAACATCAAAGCCATTCATGAATATATGTTATTTTGGTAATGATCCTTCTGTAGTCTAACAAGTCTAAAACAACCATTTTGTGGAGACTTCATTTTTCTTTTACTTTTCTTTACAAGTGTTTTCTATAAAATAAGAATCCAGATCTTGACAGTGAAATGAAACATTGGTTTTAATGTGATATATTCACAGGTCAAAAATAATTTCCCCCCATAATCCACTTCACCTTTTTTAAACCCAAGGGTTTTTCACTGTGAACCTGAACTGCCCAATTCTTTAGACTGTGCTGAGCCAGACAAACCCCGTTTTCAGCCAGCAGCAGCAGCCAGTCACAATTCAAACTGTGCTGCCCTTTTCCAGCATTGCTGTGACACCTGTCTGCTTTTCTTTAATATTTGTATCATCTCCCTCCACGTCCACTTAAGGTGGGGTTCTTGTACTGAGGCTGTGCCAAGCACCCCATGGTGCAAGGAAAAGCTCGACCCTGCCTTCCCTCCTCACCCTGCTCCCACCAGCAGGGCTGAAACATCGCCTGTCCAGAGACCGGACACTCCTGGACTGCTTCAGGTCTGAGCACTCGAAGGTTTGCTCCTCACTGCAGCATTTGAGTGTTTTCCCCGGGCAGCTAAAAGGGATGAGGAGTGGAGAAGGGAATCACCCCTGGGCTGCAGTGAGCTGGGGCAGCTGAGCTCCAAGGAAAGCTGGGGCCTGAGCAGAGCTGCTGCTGGAGATGTTCAAAATCTGTAGGAACAGACAGTATCCCTGCCGAATCTTACGCCATTAAAAAATACCACAACCAACATTAGGATCAAGAATTTGATTTACGCATTTTAAGTTTACAAAAAAAGAGGTTTTTTCCCCTCATCAGTTGAATTCCTTATGGCTCCCAGAAAGAAACTATCTTTCATAGGCAGAACTGGAACAGTCTGGCATAATCACTCACACCTAATGATGGATATTTATTGCTGTCATCAGAGACTTAAGGTCTAAAAATCTCATCTTATAAAAATAATTTTTAAAAAGAATGTAATGATTTCACTGATCCTTTGCTGCTAAATCTCAAGTACACGGACAACTTGGATTAATTCACACATTAAAATTGATAAAATATGTGGGACTGACCTCAATGGCTGCAGTGTGGAATATTTGGAATACTGGATGTATACACAAGCATACATTTGTTCTTAACTTTTCTAACTTGCTCCAGTTTGCTTCAGTTTGTTTCCACTAAACCAGTGCAAGGTTCATAATTGTGTTAAATGGGAAAATCACTAGGCCAAACATGGTGCATTATCGTGGGGATAACCAGGGGGATGCCCATGTCTGTTTTGAAAGCTTTAATCCAGACATATGCAGAAACATGCATATAAAGACTAAGTTTTTTTATCCTCTAAATTTTCAGGATATTCCAGAAGACTTTCACACTCTTACCCTTGTCTAGGGTTATCCACTGCTTTGGGGAGTTATGATTCAGTGAAATCAAAGGACTTTGGACCAGGGCAGTAATTTACTGTACAACTCAGTGACTTTGGTGGACTTGCACTCAATTTTCTGTTGGTCCAGTGATTTTAGGCCCTGAAATACAGACATAGCTTTCAACTCACTCTCTCTAGGAGCAGAGCAATGCATGAACTCTTTTCATCCTTTTACCACATATGTCATTCCCTTTTCTTTCTAAGAAAATAGTTTCCTGTTATTTTTAGCTCAAATCACAGCTTCATTTAAAAAAAAAAATATAATCTACACTGTTTCTTAGTAGTCCCCCAAACTTAATTTCCTGGGCTGCAAAAGAAAGCTGAAAAAGGTGAAAACACCATTGACTTTTGATCTGTTTTAGTTAAGAGCATGACAGGCTTCTCATATCCAGTCCATAGTCCTCTTTTAAGTACCTTCAGGTAAAGGATGCAAGTCACAGCTATGTCAGAACACGCTCTGCTCACCTCCTCTCCCCCCCTCAAACCATTTCTGACCCTGCTTTGGGGGACAATATTGAAAACAGTGAAAATATAACCCTGTTAAAAACATGAATCAAAAAGTCACTGCTTGTGGACATGTTTTTAAAATTGCTTAGTTGCATGGAAGTCCCTTTAGTGCTTGAAGGACTTTAATAAAATTGATTTTCTGAGTATAGCCTTTTAGCAGCTACTGTATAAGCTTGAAATATGAACCCTTCATTGTTGGAAGTGTTTCATTTTTGCCCTGTAACTAATGATCAAGGGAAAGAATGTGTTCAGAATTCTCCATGGTTGCCATTTTCATAATTAAATTGTGCTAATAATAAAGCTTTGCAGACTTTAAACAAACTGGCACTGGAGTGGAATGTGGTTTGCAGTGTTTCATTTAGAGACCTCTGCAATTAGCCCTTAATGAATAAGCATACCACAGTGATAAGTAAGACATCTCTGTGAACAGGTTATTTACCAAAGCACAAAACTGTGACATTTTCATTCCAATAACTGAAATCTATTCTCCAGATTTCTTCTGAAGGCTCTTAAGTAATTTGGGAAGTTAAAGCCCATTAATTGTCTTTAATGCCTGATGTGTAATACCAGTAATAAGGCACCACCGTTTATCCTAAGTACAATGGCTCAAAAATAAGCAGCCGAGTCAGTAAGACACAATTAGCTGAATATGAGCTGCATACATAGTGCAGATCTCCTGGCTTTAGTAAACTACACAGAACTTCAAATACCAGAATCACACTCACTGCAGAGCCACAGCCCCAGGTCATGCTCTTCCCTCCCATACTGCTGACTTACTTACACTGAGATTCACATTAAAAGATTCCCTCCTGTATTTGGTCATTAATAATAGGTTGTTTTTTTTAAAACAACCCACGCCCTACACATCTTAGGACCTTTTATGGCAGTGTAAATCTTGGAACAGTGCTGAGGTACATCAGCAAGGAATCCAGCCCTGAGTGACTGAATGCACAGAATTAGGAGCCTGGGTTAGTTCACTGACTGGGCCTCTCGTACAACTGTAATGCACTGCCCATAGGAGGGAGTCATTATTTACTGGCAAAACTCATTTCAGCATCTAATGAACCAGATGTAGTGGACTCTCAAACTGATGCTTTGCCTCATATAGCACAGCAGGGCATAGGATCCTGGGATTTTTTTCCATGGACTTCAGTGGGCATTGGATCTGGCCCTAGGAAGAGAAACCTGGTGACTGCTGGTAACAGGGAGTATTGAGAAAAACACAGACTGTCAGCAGCTGCTGTCCCATAGAGCTATCACAGAGCAACAGGAAGATAACACAGTATCTCCAAAAGTAACTGTGCTTCAGCCTAGGTTATCAGACCCAACTTAGAAAAAGTTGCCTTTTCCTGACAGGATCACAGGCACTACTGATCATCCAAGTGTGTTTCCTGCCTCTCAAATACCTGAGTAGGCAACTTTGTACTATCACAGCTCAATTCTAGTCAAGAACTTTTTTCTCCTTTGTACACAGTCATCCTTCTTTTGTAAAAAAAAGACAGGAACAAAGGAAAAAAACGTTGGTATACACAAAAACTCTAGAGCCTCTGATATATTTTAGGCTCCCTTCCATAAGAATCTGACACGAATCTTAAAAAAAGAAAAAGAAAGATAAATTGCTGGGGGAATAAGAAATATGGAAAAGATCTAGCCATGCAATCTCCAGAACCACAAATAACAGACAACAGTTCTGTGCCATTTGCAGCAATTGCTGTGGCAGCCCTGGGTGCAGAGACACCGCAAACACCAACGTGGACCCTCACAGGATTCTGCCCACCCGAGCTCCCTGCAGCCGTGCTCAGCTCCAGCTGCCCAGCCTGCCCAGGCAGCTACAGCACACACCGGCAAGCACAGGAACGGAATTATCTCTCCAGGTACTTTCTATTTAGAAAATGTGCCACTACAGCGTCTCTGGAGTCACTGCTTCCTTTACAAAATACTTGAGGACCTGCTTTCAAAATCTGATCAGGCACCATTATCCATGCAAACAAGGGATACATCCTGCAATGGGAAAAACCAGGAAAAACAGGTATTGAAGAACACTGCACAGCTGATGGTGCAGAGCCACCCCAGTGCCTCAGTACAAATGAGCTGAGGTCCAGCAGGGCTTAATTAGCTCTGGCTCTCCACTGGCAGCAGGTCAGTTATGATGAATGTCCGGCTCAGCCGGACATGGCCTGGCTCTTTAGAGAGCCTGCTCAGGTGTCTCTGTGTCTGTAGCACCATTGAGCTGAAAGTCGGACAGTTAACTCATGGATTACTACTTTTGGGCTGTAGTTGAATTTTCTGTTTCACCTACTGCTCTTGAAGTTCCTGAACTTCATCCCTCAGACAGGCACAATCCAGCCTTTATGCTTAAATCTGCAGCTGGTCATCTTATATCATGTATTATCCTGCTAGAGTTGTCCCTGAAATAACTGTCACTCTTTTCTCTTGTGTTTATATTCCCAATATGTTTGAATACAGAAAACTTAAACTATATTTTTTAAATGCAGACTCAGACTCTGAAGAAGACATTCATGTTATCCATCACATTAAAAAAAAAAAAATCCTTCCTGTTGAAATTCTGGCTATTTTTATTATTAAAAATTATGTCTTACTCTCCATATTGGGGCAACAAACCCCACAGGCTTCTTCTGGGAAAGTGTAAAAAATCATTTGCTGTTGTCTTTTTTGTTCTCAAAAGCATTGTGTGTTAGATTCTCTAGCTAGAAATGGAAATTATGTTCTATAGCTCACACCAGAAAATGGATTATCTTTGTAAAACCAGCAGCCTTGCAATGGGTGAACTTTATGCCAAAGGGTGACAGGGACAGTGTCCCAGCTCCCAACATGATTTCCCAGGCATGAGAAGTTGGTGGGTGGCTGTGATGCCACATGAGGCGATGCCAGGTGATGTTGGTGTTTCAAAATCACACCCAACATCCATTGTGAGAAATCTTCTCGCGTGAGAGGCAGCAGACAGAGCAGAACAACTCTTGCATGAGCATCTCAATCCTGTTACCTTGTTGATTCAGTGGATTCTGGGTGTTGGTAGGCTTGACATGGACTGTCTAGGGACTGGCACTTTTAATCATCGTGCAGCTATTTCCAAGACTATTACCACAAAATTGATGGACTCATTATGCCTCCAGGTACTGCCATTTAAAAAATTTATGTAAAAATAGATCTTGGAAGGTAATGGAAATTTAGAACTCGAAAATAACATCCCCATCATAAAACAAGTAGAGCACAGACAGAAACTTTTACACACACCTCCACCAGGCTTGCCAAAATCCAGCCCCTACAGCCAGACAGTGACCACGCAGCCTGCGTGGGACAGCAGGGGTTTTCAGGGGTCCCCTGGGCAAAACTGACAGCCCTAAACTGGAACCTCAAAAGTGAGGGAGGTGGTGACGTGTTTTATTTATACCAACACTGTACCCTGGTGTCAGGACAGCTATTCTACTTATTTTTATTCATAGAGGAGTCCCATGAATTCCTAGAAGTATTCCTGCAAACAGCAGTTCCACGACTGACTGAGCAAAGCAGCAAGAGGCAGCAACCTCTGAAGTAACTTCTTCATCTGTGTTATAATGTACAGTCTCTTTTCTCTTCAGACTTTATACATCAGACTAAAATATTTAGCACACAGAAATGGGACAAGCAGAAGTGCTTTTCTTAAACAGAAATCTCATACAGTTATTCATAAAGCAAATCAATTGAGGCAGGCAAAGAGAATACACCTCAGATGGGCCTGGGTGAAAAAAAGAAGTAATACATTGTGTTCATTAAAGCAATATCAAAATTAAATTTAATACAAAGTACCTGAGACTAAAACCCAAAACTATTAACCCCAAAGCCACTAACTATTCATTAGCCAAGTCAATTTTGCATCCCATTATGATTCACAATGTGTAAATTCCCATTGAAATTGATTTAGTAAACCAGCTCTTTGATGGGCCTGAAATTAAAAGGATAGAAGAAAAGATACAACTAATTGAAGAACATAATTTGATGCTTGTAAAGGGTGCGAAATTTACTGAGAGCAGACTGGAGTTTTAATTAAAGACAACGGGCCAAATTCACACCTGGGATAATGACTGAGGAATTTTGCTGAGGTCAGAAGAACTGCAGCCACTCGTGGCAGGGCTGAATTAAGCTTCTGGTAGTGTCCATTTAAAAAAAGAACTAAGGAAAACAGCCTTGAGGGGTGGGGGAAAAGAGA
The DNA here is from genome assembly GCA_013400915.1 of Pardalotus punctatus. Taxonomy (NCBI): domain Eukaryota; kingdom Metazoa; phylum Chordata; class Aves; order Passeriformes; family Pardalotidae; genus Pardalotus; species Pardalotus punctatus. The sequence goes on from VZTX01015207.1 coordinate 39,195, forward strand.
GAGAGAAATAAAGTGGGAAATATGTATTTCCCTGTCTGGAAGTTACCCTGACAGTCCTTTGTCTGCATTGAGCAACACTGGGAATTTCTTTCTGTTTGCAGCAGATCAGGGGGATAAACTGTAAAATGATGATACTTCTGCTCCCAGATTAAGAGTGATGAGAAGAGCTGAAGTCCCACAGAACTGCCAGGAAAGAGCAGAGAAATAAATACACATGGTTAACCAGAGCCTTCTGAATAAGGTCTTTTATTCTCCTATCAGGGATGTTCAGGCTGTGCTTAATTCCCTAACTTCTGTTTTTGTCTTCTTTCACAATTGCTTTGTGATGAACCATCCTTAGGACATTTGTACCTGAGAATCTGATACTTTATCAATTTTACATCATTTGGGTTTGCTCTATGAAAGGTCTCACCTTTATGAAAGAAAGAACAGCTGAAGAAATTATGATGTTTGGCACATTTTTGTAGAAGACTACACATCAGGTCATGAAGAAATTTTACATTATTTTCCATGGAATTTTAACTAACAATTTGAGAACATGAAGGCCAAGATTAAAAATCTTCTTTTGTTTGCTTCCTTTGTAAGCTATACAAGCTTAAGCCACAGAAAAATTTCAATGTATAGCTGCTTAACCTATTCATTGTAGATCTGGATGATGAAGTGCATTTATTTTTGGACTGCAGACAGACTGTATATAAGGTAACATCTCTTAACTTGTGTATGATTTATAATTATTTAATTAAATCATGTACCAGCAGGAGTCACTAATTATTAATCAGTGGTTGCTTGGCTGATGCATTCTCCACTGTTGTTCCCAAAAATTTGTCTGAACCGAAATGTTCTAGTGAAGAAGTTGTGACACTGCCAGCATCAGAAGGGAGAATCTATGGCTGACAAAGCCTTTAGTACAATCATGCAAAATAACGTTTAAACCTAAACAGAAAAGTTTAATGCTTGCTATTTCCTATATTCTTCAGTTGGAAGCTGAGGAGAAAGTGTCTAAAATGGCACAAGGAGAGCCAGGAGTGACGATTTAAAGTCTGTTTTACCAGCAGCAATGTTTTGTGTTGTTCTCATGCTCTCTTTTTGGTACCTAACTGATTTAACACTGAGTTTTCTCTTGCTATAAGGCTGATTACACATTTCCAAGCTGGGTCTGCCTTGCTCAACAGACTGGAATGCTTCAGAACAGACCTGCGGAATAATTTGCCCAAGAAGAAGGTTCTTTTTTTGAAGAAACATAACTAAATAGAGGATTACAATGCGTGGCCTTGAAATTTCAGGAACAGTCCATGTCTGAGATACGACCTACAGCCATGTCATGGAGATTGCTGTAAAGGGGCTGATGTACCCAAATTAACATGAGGAGGAAACAAACAAAGCTAAAGTCTTCACCAACCACGAAATTCATGTGGAATTTCGATTCTTTGTGTCCAACACTCAGACAGACAGACCGGGATGATCCAGAGGTGTGACCTAAGCCCACCACTGCACACATTTCCTATGCAGGAACGGTACGAGCTGATTTGGATTGTTTTGCCCATGTTATTTGAAGACTGGCAGCAGAGCTTGTAACAGGCCTTAATCAGCTGCATGACAAACAGCAACCTGTGACCATACAAATATGCTCTTTAACAGCTCTGAATAGCTTTAAAATGCACAGCAAAGTCTACAGAAACAGCAGCTTAAAAGTTGGGGTCTTTGGAGCAGAACTCACTGGCCCACTGCCTTTGTGGCACAAATCTGTGCTGACAAGGATGCCACCTTTAGCTGCTGGTGAGGACGCTCTTCCCCACAGGGAAAGGAGGTATTCTCATCCAGAAAGTATCGCCAAAGTTAGGAAGGGGCTGAAAGGAAGTCAGATTTCAGTACTGAGCAATATCTGTTTGAGCTCCATCAACAACATCCACATAAAAGCTGTTGTGCAGGAGCAAATAAGAAAAGTTGAATTCTTTGCCTAGTGTAATTCACTTCATTTATTGACTTTTTTCCCCCTTTCGTTTGTCAGTGGTTCTGAGATGCCTGGCATTCAGGATGATTTGTAATGTAAATTATATAATTGTACTTTCACATATTTTAACATCAAATAGAATGATTGACTACAGAATTTGAGCTGTCTACAGGTGGGGGTCAATTATCATCTGAATAATCACACTGCCACACAAGAATAGCATGGCCATGGAGTGTGACATATTTTTATCTCTATGCATTTCAATGAAGTCAGGCTGGTACATAAAAGGTTATCACCTAGGAAACATATTTTCCTAAGCACAAGTTAAACATGCAAGCAAGATCAGCATAGATATTCAATTTAGCCAGTCAACCCTAACCTATTAATATTTTAACAAAATCCAGTGAGGATAATTTTTTTCTTTGATCCCATCTCATTTGAGCAGCCTGGAAAGGGAAGAAAAATTAAAAACAAAATAGTCAAGCATACAGAATGAGGTTATGTATTAAGTGGGCTATTTAATGTTTTTGGCATATTATAGCCCTAGGGAAAGTGTGGATGGATTTAACAATCAAGATCTGTGTTCCCTGGGCCCACAAAGTTCGAGAAACATAAAATAATCTATACTTCCGAGCTGACAAATCTTACCTGACACTCTGCTTCATCTCACTGGGACTCTCGAGCTCAGCATTAATCACATGTTACAGGGAGTAAAAGGAAAAGTAAATCACACTAAGCTGGAAAGTGAGATGGAAGGTCTTTGGGCAAAGCTTTTAATCAATAATATGTGGGATAATAACCAGGAGCTATTGTTTGAATCTTCAGATATGAAAAGGCAGCAATGCAAAACACAAAGCAACTACAAACTGCTGCCACTTCAAAGGGGTCTGATGCAAACCAAATCAGGTTGGTTTGCCCTAAATCCCACCTTCTCCCCTTCCCAGTCCATTAGCAACATTCTGTATTCATGGTTCACCAGCATTTTGATCTACCTCCAAAACCGCAATTAAAGTGTCTATCTGATCCTAGAGATAGATCAGGGGACACAGTAGTACCGTGTGCATTAATTTTTGGATGTCTAACCTGAGATCCTTTGCTATTCAGTGACATTCAGAGAATGTTCAAAAACAGGTCTTATTTCTCATGTCAGACAATCCCCCTCTTTCCCTACTAGCTTCTCTTCACACAATTACTGCTAAGACACAGGACTGCTGTTATTTTGCTCTGAATCCCACCTCATTTCCAAGTACTACACCCACCTTCGTGTCCATGTCTTCCCTTCCCTCCACTCCTCCTCATACATTAATAAAAGGAAAAAAAAAAGTTTTAGTTATTTGTCTACTAAACACAGAAGAATCCTCTAGTTTATGCATTTCTTAGCTGTTTAATTTGTGGTTTAAATTAGAATATGTGATCAGCGGGTAGAAGGCAGTTTAACTAACCCAGTCTCCACGGGCTGAAGCCTCAGCCATGAAATACATGGCTGTGATTGATCTGACCTCCAGCTATTCATACAGCTCAGTTCGTGACCTCTAACTTTCCTCACCCCTTCAATAATGTGTGTAATAATATTTGGTTTGCTCGGTTATGAACAGGAGGTGGAGACGCTAGTCCTATCTCATACTTTTGTAATTATTATTATTATTTTAGGGGGTGGAGAGAGAGAGCTACAGCTCAGAGTGAAACCTAACCCAAATCCAGTTCAGGCTGTCCATTAATGCAAAACAGTTTTGAAACTGTGAATGGAGCTCCAGTAATTCCTCCACTGCTGCTCAGCAGGAGCTCGGCAACACACAGCTTGCATGACTATAGTAAAAAAAAAAGTCTCACAACCATGAAAACATTCATGGACCATTTTCACAAGCAAGCCTATCACTGAGACAATATTTTTTTACCGCTGAGTGTGTGGCCACATTCTCTCCCTTTTACTTTGTTGCTTTTTTGGAATACAAATATATATTTTTTCTCCCTTTACTTTTTTTTTGTTGGTGTTTTTTGCCTATAACTCAAATTTAAGATACTTAATAATGGTCCTGCCCTGAAAGAACAAAAAAGATATTTTTCTGCTTTAGATACCTCTACAATTAATTTTTTTAATGGCTCTTTTGGTGAAGTCCAAAAAATCTTTCAGTGTTATCATTTCAACACATGTCAAACTTTTCAACATTCTGAGAACTTCTCCCTCAAAATAAATAAAACAATAACCTGAACTTTTACAAAGTTAAGATGGGTTAAGATGCACTACTAGAAAAAACCTGTTTCAGCTTTTAAGAAGATTTGGCTGGCTCATCAGTGACACCTTCTATCTTTATTTCAAAGTTCCCCTGTCAGTTTCCCCTCAACAAACCCGGGGAAAACAGAGACAGTACCAGCGAATTCACGCATTCTGAAAATGAAAATAATTTAGTGGCCTAATAGACCCACATTTTTTTTATTAGTGGTTAAAAATAACATATAACAAATTGTTTCTCTGATGGCTCTGGACTTTTTCTCTGTTCATCATAAATTTATTTTAGAAAATAATCCACCTTAGCCACAGCATTGTCTGTTTCATCCAACCAGCACCTGCTGACTCGCTGCAAATACTCCTCCGGAGCGTCTGTCACTCCGCCGGGCACCTCCTCGACAAAGCGTGGTGAAGCCGAACCACCCCGGCACTGCCCTGGGCAGGGCAGACCCCGCTGCCCGGGCAGGGGCACGGACCTCACCCTGCAGCCAGCGCAGGGACAGGCGCTCCCTCCCTCCCTCCCTCCCTCCTCTCCAGCTGGGGAGTCCTGAGCGCTGCCACTCCTGCTCTTTGGCCAGGTACGTGAACCATTGCTGTTCGTTCCGCAACGCAGACTCACGCTTTCCTGGAGTGGGATTTCCCAGCAAACACAAAAGCAGGAAGAGCAGCGATTCCCTGCAAGAAGCCGTCCCTGGGCTGGGGTCAGCCTTTCTCCAGGTGGCCTCCCCGCCACGTGGCACTGACCCCACTGTGCAGCACCAGACCCAATTTCCAGTTCCCTTGCTCGCAGCCGACACAGCTCTTCCTGACACCCGAGTTCAGGAAGGATTTGGTTCCTATGCCTTTTATTGTTTTCCAATATAGGAGAACAATTTCCTGTAAGTGTTTTTCTACTGATGGCAAGCAAAGAAAATTGGTATGTACCTTGAAATCACCATATTGCAACTACTACATTGAAATTACCACATGAAACATGGATTTTATTAATTTTGGTAAAATATAACAAGATATGGTGATGAAAAAGATGTTGCGGCGATTCAGGAGCCTCGATTTTTCAACAGAGCTGGCACAGGATCACCCACAGTGATTATTAAGTGTCTGCTCTTGCCCCAAATGGTGGCCCACCTTTTTCATTTCCTGGGGCTGTAACTGCAGAAGAAGTGATGGGCAGGAGATGATGCGGGGATGCTGGGGGGACATCACAGCAGGCACTGTCCTGCACATGGCTCTTCCCATTTCTGCCAGGCCAGCACACAGGCTTTGCTGGGCTGCACTCACCCTCTCTGAACACCACCGAAGCATCACTGCTGCTAATAGGTTTTTTAAAGACTGTGCAAAAAAGGATACAGTTTTGAAAACAAATAGGAAGTTCTTGGCTACTTCTGCCTCTCTTGTATTTGTACATGTTCTACAGTAGTTCCTATTACAGAGTCAGCATTTGTTAACAGCACTTACAGAAATCTCCTTTAAAAAAGGAGCCATTTGTTAACAGCACTTACAGAAATCTCCTTTAAAAAAGGAGCCTTCATTCTTTGACGCTACATTACAGTGAGAGTTGGCATTTTCATGATGACTACTATATATTCAAATCCACCATTTCTTAATTTGCTAATAGAAATCACTCCCCTGCAGCCTGGGTCTCGTTTGTAAGAATCTGGTCTGCAATGAACCCGTCAGAAAAGCATATATGGGCTGTGGATGCAGTCAGAAAACTCATCAAGGTTTTCTGCTGGTTTTTATTCTACATAAAGGAATATCTAAACCCACTAATGTCTCTGAAACCAGAATGAACTGCTTATAATGATTAGATATGAAAAAGAAATTCAGTTTCTTTATAATACAATAGGCTTTTGTACATCCTTTGAGGAAAGTGGTAGTGCTGTCTGAATTTGGGCTCAGTGAAATGCTGAAATGTTAAATTTAATGGTGTTTCCTGTTCTAAGCTCTTCTGAACTGGACTTAGCAAAGACTAATGACCAGCCCTTTGAACCCCCAAGTCTCCTAAGATTTAATTTGTTATTTCTGAGGGGAAAAAAAAAAAAAGCATGAATAAATAATGAGAATATGGGACACAGTGACCAGAGACAATTCACCAGTGTCATTTACATATACAGCAGGGCTCCCTATTCCTAGAATTACTCATTATCACAATACTACAGAAAAAAATTAACCCAAATTCAGGATGACAGCCAAAATCAAGGGCTGCTCTATTCCAAAGCTATCTTGAAAGGTTCACAATATTCTCTGATTGTATTTAAACCCATTTGGAGCATGGAGAGTTAACACAGGTTGGAGAAACCAACACAAGCATTTAAGCCTCTTGTGTGTTATGAGTCAAAATTCACTTGGTTAAAGGAAAGGAAAATAAATAGCTCAACAAAATAACCTATAATGTTTTTCAGAAGATATCTATTTGCAGGAAACATAACTTTTACAAGAGCATATTAGTTCTGACAATCCCTTTCATAGGAGAGTTTTCTTAGGTATGCAACTGAATTTCTTTTTTCAAACCTAGAAAGCACATGACAATTGTAGCAGTTAGAACAGTTGCTCAAAGCGTGACAAATCTGGGTTTTTAAGTCCTTGATTCAGACCAGGGACTTCAACCTGGATCTTTCCCATTTTACACAACTGCACCAGTAATTAGATTTTTGCTTATTCTGGGCTGGATCTATGCATTTCTTTCAGATTTTTATTATGTTTTTATTATTCATCTTTGTTTCATCCCTATAAGAAATTTTTGCTAGAACCAAATTAATTGGAAATGGAAAAAACATTTTGCAGAAAGAGGGAACAGCACAGTAAATGCAGTGCTAGAGCTTATTCTGCTTTTATTTAAATGCTTTGTGAAGCAGTGAAAAACCAGAAAATTACAGTCATGTTTTAGGAAAAAGGCTTTGCTCACAAAACAAATTTTCTTCCTGAAAAGCAGTTTATTGCAATGTAGAAAGCTCACTAATTGGATTTATGACAGGCAAGCAGTAATGGTAAAAAGGAATAAAGTGAACAGAGAAAAAATAAATGCATATTCAATTTTACAGACACCTACACATTTTCTCTGCTTTCCTGAACCAAGTACTCAGTGTTTCCAGATTTCTGTCGATTCTTAGTTTACTTGGTAGAGAAGAAAGAGGTTACATGTGAGGTAAATTACCCCACAGAATTAACTACAAACAGCAGAAAAGCTCATTGCAGCTGATATGGAGATCAGCTCTGTGGAGTTCTAGAATACCTGGCTGATGAGAAATGCATTGTGCCAAGGTGCTCTCTTTAGACAGAGTTCAGCAAATCTGGTATTTATTTGCCTCACATACCAAGTCATCTATACCTTTTACCCTCCTTTATACACTCTGGCAGAACTACATCACCATCTAGAATTCAGCTTTTCATTTTGAGCGTTGCTGTATTTTGCGTGTTCAATGCTGGGCTGAATGCACAGCCCAGCCCGGGCAATTCTGTGATATCCCGGGTTGCAGTGTAACCTATCTAACCTTGGCAGGCATAAATGTTTTAAAACAGCTGAAATCCTGCAAAGAGTAGCTGCTACTCAAAGAGTGTGACTGCAGAAGTCACCTCGAAATCTTGCACTTATTTCTCACTTTCATCTGGTTTCATAAAAGACCTCACCACCAATCATTAACAAGTTATTCACACACACACAGCTGATAAAAGTGTCCAAAGTCTGGTCGATAACAATGACAGCAATTCCTGGTTTATAGCTGGTTTAAGCTAAGTCTACGGAGCCCACATCTGTTATTTTCTCAGCTAAAAAGTGTTTCTGGGTTCTTTTGCTTTCATCTCTGCCTGTGTAACACACACAGAGGCTGCCTTTTCTCATCTCTGCTCTGCAAAACTTGCCCCTTCCCTCCACTGCCTTTCCCACTCATTCTTAAAAGCCATTTGCAAGCACACGGAACCAGGAAATTATTCCATTCAAATGTCATATGATTTTAATGTTATTACCTGGTAGTGAAAGTGCTATCAAAGGAATGAGAAATCTCAGCTCAATTTGCAATTTGTAAACACAATAAAATACTGCTTATTAACAATAATGAACAAACAGGCTGTAATTTAGGCAGCATCCTTCAAAGATATCTCCTTCCAGTTTTGTAAATCGTACCAAAACTCAGCCATGTTTCTAGAATGAATAAAGCCAGAAACAGATTTGGCTACCTGAATAAATATATATTTAGAATGTTGTAATTCACTTGTTTTGATCATTAATTCTGTTAAATAAAATCTCTGATGTCATGAAACCTGAACAGCTGCTCAATTAGCTCATTACTTGTGTGTACAAATGTCACTCGGGCTTTTGGCAGGGGGGTTCAGTGTGTTACTGCAGTGTGTTACAGTGTGTTACTGATGATTTTCTCATTGTTCCTGTTGTTAGTAACACTTGTCAATAATTGTATTTACTTGGTGATAGTTTCTTGCCCCTCTGCAAAGGAATTTGAGGTTAGACTATATAGAAAATGGCATCACAAACAAAACAGGCTCAGAAAAACATGAAAACACCTAGCCTCCATCTGCTCAAGTGTGATACACTTCAGAGCTCCCATTTCACATGTAAAACAGAACATGATTTATAATTTATATCTAGTTGGTGCAATCCTTCTCAAAGAAAAAAATTCTTTGATGAAACACTGGCTTTATATTATCATAAAACTATCGAGAAAATCACAGAACATTTGGCAATTTACCTCTACTACAGCAGCTTTGAAGTTTGGATATTTATATTTTATGCACTTTTCAAATGAACTGTACTGCTGAACACAAACACAAAAAAGCGTAAGTGTGAGTCAGTGCCAAAATGTAATTACAGCATTAGCAGCAGCAAGCCACTGCAGGTATTTACAGACCTCCAGGTAACAGTTAAGGCCCAGTTCTAAAAAGATTTAAAATATTCTGTGTAGTGTGGAATTTATATATTATCCTTCATTTATTTAAAATCTATAAAACATTTTGAAAAATCAAAGAATAAAGGCAGAAGCAACGCAGCTCCCAGATTCTGCAGAACCACTCTTGCTTAGAGCTGTGGGGCTTTTTACTAACAAAATTACAGGTTTTGAGAGCGTACTTGGGAGCTGCTTCTGCACCCTCGTACCTGTGAATCACCTCAATGACTGGCACTGCTTATGCATAATAGGGCCAAACTCACTTCTGAATAAAAGAACCTTTAAAAGGTTTAAATTAGGCTTCTGTTGGGTCGCAGGAACAGAAATTAATTACTTATGTGAAAAGCCATTTCAAATTGACAGGATTATTTATTAACATAAAAGACACATGATCAAGGAGCAAACAGGGATGTAGGGTGATGAAATCTGCAAGGATCAACCTCTTGATCATACAGGAAAGCCACACATGATCCTTTTCTTAAATTCTGTAATTTTCAAAGCACCTGTCCTGTGATGTCTCAGTTACAATCCTGGCTGCTGTGCTCCAACAGGCACAGAAGTCGCAGTGGTTTGTCTTTGCTCTGACAGGTTCATCAACATATTACAACCAAAACATTGCGCTTCCACTTTATTTTCAGTCCATTTACTAAAGGAATGCATCATTCTGGTGTGATACATTTCTTGCCACTGGCTAATTTCTAAGGCTGTACTGAGCAGTAAGTAGGACTTTAAGAAGGGTCAGAGTAAGGGGATTCTCAAGTATCTTTCCTTTTGCTTGTGACAAAACTAGTCAGATATGCTATTTGAAAAATGTCAAAATATTGCTGGTTGGTTGGCTTGATGAAAAATGTTATTTTCATATAAGTGGCATTTTTGAAAAGCATCAATTAAATCTCCTTTAGTGAATGAGCAGATTTTTACTTATCAACTTTTAAAATAATATGAAGATATTTGAATTTGCTTCCTTTCCAAACTACCCAAAATAAATTATATATTTGCAATATAGAAAAAAATACAAAATTTAAAAGGTCAAAAGCACAATTAAAAAGGTCCAAAGCACAATTCAAAAGCTTTCAAAAATGCTATTTTACAGGATTTTTTTTTAATTTTTTTCTTTTAATACCCTCTTCAGAAAGGGGGGAAAATATTTAAAAAGTGGATCTTATGCAACTGAAGTCGATTGGGCACAGTTGCATTCCCCTCCTTGTTTGTCAAGAGGCACAATTGAGTCCAAAGTGGGGGTGAGGACAAGGGGCTCTCCCTTCCCCAGCCGGCTGCGTTCCCGAAGGCGTCACCTCCACGGCTGCTCGAGGCTCTGGGCTCTGTGCCATCAGCACAATCGAGCTGAAAATTATTACATTCCACTGAAATTGTAGTTTGTTCATATTTTACAAAAACATCTCTTTATTGATACAAGGAGTCAGGGTAGTAGCGTACAAATTCCTGCTACATCTGGCTGGACTTTGATTTTACCATATGGATCCCACCCCTCCCGTACAGAACGAGACTCCCAAAGGGTCCTGGAGCACCCCGGCACTCCAACGCTGCTGACGCGCAGCGGTGTCTGTGAGCCAGGTCATGGCAAGAGATCAAATTAGGGTGTCCGAAGAGTTTTTTACCCTTCATTTGAAAGCTGCCACCTGTTCATCTGGGAGACTGCTCTTCAGGCTCTCCCACTCCATTGCTACACGAAATAAAACAGTGTTTTCATTATGCTTTGAAATCTCATCCACACTGCAAACGACTACAGCCCCTGCAAATTCGGGGGAACTTCTTAGAGTTGCAAGAACCTGGCAGTATTGGCAGTGTGGAGAACAGGAAGGTGGGTAACTCTCATAACCAAGGATTTTATACAAAATCTCTGTAAGGGTTTCAGCTTTTGCTCTGTGAGCCAGCACACCACTCACATAAAGACTGAAGATCACAACAGGAGCTTTGCTCTCCAGATGAGAACTCTTTGCAGCAAGGTACAGATGCAATTGATTGCCTGGTGAAATGGTGATGTTCAAAAATAAGGAAAGCAGTGCCATATTTGTTAATTTGGTGGGCAGCATTACAATAAGAAAAAGGCTGCTTATGAAAATGCTGCAGCTTCTCCTCCATTTTTAAGTTTTTAAATATTAAACCCATCATCCAGGCCCTTGCAGCTGTTCCAGCGAGTGTTTCAGCCTTCCAGAGCAGCAGCTCCTGGAGCACAGCAGGGATGGCCACGGCTGCAGCACCTGTACCTGGGCAGGCCAGCAGCTCCTGCGGGACAATGACAGCCCGGGAGGCTGATGTCTTCATGGAGATCAAAGGAATTCCTGAGGGGTCAGGAGAGGATGACACGAGGGCCGGACAGCCGTACTGCTTGAGAGCCTTTCAGGCAGGTGATCCACTTACACTGTCATTTTTGGTCTATGTCAAGCAAGCATTTTTTTCTTTATAAAGTGGCTCTGGCTCAAAAAATGCCTTCACATTGCACCAGCAGCTTCTAGCTGAGTTCCTGGAGGCTGAGTTTTTATGTAAATGGCATGTGCAAGAGCTATGAAAGGAGCCAATGTGCTTCCATTGGCAGGCAATGGCTTCAGAAACTTTGCAAGGGAGTATATTTGTTTCCAAGTGATTATTCCTCTATAAAGCAAGAATTTATTGGTTGATTTAAAGGACCTGAGTGCTAGATGACTTCTCTGAAATTACTCATTTCAGTAGAAACTGCAAGGACTTTCTCAGACTCTTTATGCATTTCATAATGAAGATTTAATTTCAGTGACCAATGTCCAAGGCCTTCTTTTCTTACCCTTCTATAAAAAGTCAGACTTGGTTGAGTATAACACCTCCACCAAAAAAATGTTGCCGATCCACTACTTTCTAATTCAAGTAAACCTTAGCCAAGTCAAGATGATGGAAACCTATCATACAACATGAGAGTTTACTGAATGCAAAGTCCGGGCCTGTCCATCCTCTGCTGCTTCACTTCCAGAGAAGGGAGTTTGCTAATTGCTCTTAAATTAACCTTTCGGATATATCTGCAATCATGCTGGAGATCTAGGGTTTTTTAGTAAGTTGTTGAAAAGCCAAAAAAAACCACACTTAAAACACTAAGGCAGCATGAACAACTAACACAACATTTAGAGAGAACACAGTCATTATTTAAGTACTGTTTATATTTCAAAAAGAATTTAGCCTTCAACATTAGAAAAATTACAGCATGGGAGGCAGGAGTCAGGAGTGGGCATTAAAATCCTCCTCAGAGCTTTCACAGTTTCAGCTTCCTGAGAACTTGCCATTGCTATTTAGAGATGTGCAAAACTTTCATAAGGAAACTCTAAACCAGGAAAAGCTCATTTAGTTCAATTTAGATGCAATTTTAATTGAACCTGGGCTGATTTATGCTTTCAAGTAGAAGTCATAAAGAACTCATCGGTTGCAACACAATTTCTTTTTGAAAATTACCATCTCCATCTTTCATCTCTCTTCCTGCTCTGTCAGCTGGTTTGTGTGGTCTTTTGAGACCTTAAAAGAGAACCAAAGTCATGGGGAAATAAAAGCAGCAGTTACTTTAGTTGAGGTTGCCAGCCCTGCTCTGAGACCCTGCCATGAATTTTAAAAAAAGCAAGGTAGCCCACTGAGCATCAGGAAGAGAGAGCTTAGAGTTATGTATCTGAACACTTTGAACTTAAAAGAGGTTTTATGCAGCAGAGGAAGAGAGCTGCAGTTCTGCCATTTACTTAATTTCAAAATAAATCTACTATTCAGGGTAAAAATGTAACTTTTCTTATACTGCTAAAAGCAAAGTGACATTTGAAAAATATTACTAGCCAAAGGCCAGATTCTTTAAATATTTTGCAAGAACTAATGCCATTATGGCTACTTATGTGAGTATCCTTGTCACAAGGGTGACAGGTTTAACTTACCCAGATGCGTTTCAGGGGAACTCTCAGCTAACAGTCACACAAGACAAAAGCTAAAGCACAAAACCTGGTCTCTCACATCTCCAGCTTTCATTGATTTTAAGTGGGTGCACGTGTCACTGGAGACAGAATTTGCCCCTAGCTGAGGACAACTATAACCCATGCACCAGGGTGCTTAAATAATTTACGTCTTGAGTTTAAGCAGCCTCTTCTATGCACACAGGTCCATGATGCTTTATCAGCTCACTGCTGCTCATTTCAGGAGTGTAATCTCAAAGAACATGGGTTCTCCTTTGTACCCATTCCAATGTCTCATTTTTTACATTGCCTTCTTTGCTTTCATTTTATCCCCCACCTATACATTCCACCTGGCAAGTCCTCTGACACAAACACCCAGCTAGCGCTGATCCAGCAAGCTTGGACAGGGAAACTAAATATCACCACACACACCTACCATCCCCCCTAAAAACCCTCAAAAAATCTGAGAAACAGAGTGTGCATAAGCAAAGACAACTGATCTAAGTCAGTCCTTCTGATGCTAATCTTACTGCAAATAATATGCAGGGTACATGAGAAAATGTCAAATCCACACTACCTCACAATTGCTGGCTTTCACTCCAGCTTGAAACTAATCCAAAGAAAAAATACAAAGGAAAGGCTGAAAGTTCGATCATTATTCCAAAAGTTTAAAAGAAATAAAAATGTAGCTCCCTTCAAACTACGTTACTACATACATTACATACGTAATCTCACAAACTGCCAAAATAATATCAGTGTCTACAGCCATTAAAGTTCATAGATGCAAAAAGAATGCAATTAAAACAGGTTATATTTAAATAAAATAATTCCTTCTAATTAAAATGTAAATAAATATCCTATACAAAATGGAATGTTCTGTATAATTATTTTTCAAAACTAGAATTTTGTCATTAATAAAATAAGACTAAACTTTCACTGAAAAAAAAACTATTTCAGAAATGCATCAGACTTGCATCCGAACATCTTGTCAGAGCAAAGTACTGGTGTTTTTAACACAGTCTTATTCCATTGAAGCTAAAGTCAGGTGAGTGTCTCTGTTCAAAAAAATCAGCACATAAAACACTTCAGTTTTAGCATCAAAGATGTGTTTACTGCAAACACAGAAATGTAAGGGAAATGAAATGGGAAAAGGGCTGCAACAATTTTGAGGATTTATTTTTAGAAATTTTACACTGGAGACCTACTAACCATAAAGTCTAGTGTTCGTACACAGCACACATCAGTGTTTCATCTCCTCTGCCAACTGGATGTCGCTGCATGTTTCCAATCCCTAGGAAGTTTTATAAGGGCAAAATGAACTTTAAATGACTGCTCTCTCTGCTCTCCGTTCCTTGCCGGGTCCCATCCTGCCAGGTCCCCCGGGGCCAGCGGCAGCTGCGGGCGCAGGGAGCGCGGTGCCGCCCGCGGGAGCTCTCAGCGCCTGGTGCCGCGCGGGCAGCGAGCGCCGCTCGCTAACACGCACAGGATGAGGCCCCTAATCACTAACAGCTCCTCTGGAAACTCTGGCAGAGATAAAAACTACAAAGACACTGTTGGTTCCAGTCCCCTTATTGAATTTTCATTGCTGCTTTTATTGTAACTATGAATTCAGTCCATAATGTCACATGTTCTTTGTTCTCCAGCTTGACATACATTTTAATACCCAGCGCAGTATCTATGCAAAGACTAAGTGTGTTCATGTGTAGGAGGGTTAACACTTCACTACAAACATGGTTATAGTTATAGATTAAAAGCAACACTTTCAATGATTCTACAGCTTAATATTTCCAACTCCCATCTCCTTCTGAAGGTTCTCCTCCCCTCCCCCCCTCACCCCTCCCAAAAAAAAATCTCTGCTCAAGAAATGCTGAGCATACAAATTATGTCACTGACATCTGGAAAGAGACATGACTACCCAAGTAAAAAATAAACCCAGCGGAGGTCATGGCTTTAACAGACTGTCGCTCTATATTTAAACTGATTGATTCATACAAAGACATAATTATAGAGAACATTGGAATCAGCAGCTCCCAGCACTCCGGATCGCAGGCACAATTGTGTTTACAGGAATTATATTTTGAAGACTATGTCTGCCATAAGCTAATTGACACACTCAATATTATGATACACAATAATTTAAACTTAAATTGTGAATAATGGCTACTTATTTTCCTACCTAGATAATAACAACTTTCTTTCAACTATACATGATCATGTATGATTTTTCAGGATATTCTTTGCATAAAATCTATTGGTTATGCAAATAAAAGGCTTTGGAGAATAATGTACAGTAACTAATTTGTATAATCAGTTTCCCTCAATTCAGCATGATAATGATATGTAAAGCACATCACTACAGACTGTCTGTGAAATGAATTCTGTCTTAATATGCTAGTCAACTAGCCACTCGACCTTTGCACAGGCTCACTGTAAGAGGAGCAGAAAAACCCACACACATTCTTTCAATTTCTAAAGGGAAATTCGACTCTAGTCATAGAACAAAGAAAGAAGAAATAGAAGTAAAAGAAAATCAAAGAAAAAGTGATTTGGATTCAAGGGGATCAGATGTTTCATTTATTGCAGGTTGGAGACCTTCAATCAGTCAAATGAAAGACACATTTGTATTAAAATACCTACAAGGCAGAGAGAAAGCCTTGATCAGGTGTATTAGATTTAAGTTACAGCTCTCTTGCTGAGAGATGTGAACCTACCTTCCAGTCTATCTGTTCTCAATATTGAAGGTTTTCTCTGTTACAAACATTAGATGAAAGGTAGCTTGCTTGCCTTCCCACGTATCTGCTGGATATTAACTGTACATTTGAAGCGTGCACTACAAGATGTGAACTTGGTGTGCTCTACAGTCACTGCTAGGAAGGGACACTGAGCCCCTGTCAGGGATGTGACACCGAGTGCAGGGGGAGGCTCGTCTGCAGAGCGGCCACAGCTCCATCAGCCACCAGAAGCCGGTGCTTCCGAAGGGAACGCTCCTCTTTGCTTCAGTGGAACACGTCATTTACCCCGTGACACGGTGTGAGCGCTCTTACCCGGCTAGATAAAGCAACACCACAGCAAGAGCCCTTGCCCTGGTTCCTGCTGCGTGAGGACAGCAGAGTTTTGTTTGACTTCTCATTCCATATTGTGCAGGTGGTAACAAAAGTCAAACCCTGACCTTATTCTTCACTTTTCACACCATCCCTTCCTCACAAGAACTCCTTGAATCCACTGCTCTCGCCCAGACACACAGAAGAGCATCAAGCCTGATGGCAGAGGTCAGGTCTTCACCCGCAGTCCTAGCATGACAGTTTTGCTTATATTGCCTAGAGAAGGATCCCAAAGTGCTTTACAAATTGATTATCATTGCTTGTAAAATACTGAACAAATGTTATTCAAAAATATTTTATTAATGGGTGCTGTCCAGAATAGTTTTTGGTTTCGATTAAACTTTATCAAAGATCAGCTCAGTCCACAGCAAATGTTCTACAGAGAGACAGAGGCTCCATTACTGCTGGTTACATCACTCATCTCGATTTGTGGAACCCAGATCCAACCATTGCTCTGAGTCACCCAGAGAAAGGATTTGAACCTGGATCTCTCCTAGCATGGTCAGTAATTCCAGGCACTGAGGGACTGCCTCTTCCTGCAGGGAAGCATCTTCTCTCCTCTACTTTGTCCCCAATATAAGGAACTTACAAAGACCACATATGATAGAAAAATTGTCCCTTCGCCTGTTGTGAATTGGCACAGACACCAACTGCCAGCACACCAGCAACTACTGCCGAAGTGGATTTGCACAGAAGCCTCAGACCCAAGTATTGATCATCTCAACCCAAAGACAAGTTCTTTCTGCCATTGTGAAGAAAACTTCAGTAATTTAAAAATGAGATTAATCCCACAAGTGCCTACAGCATGTCCTTTGGCAAGAGGAACACATTAAACAAATAATTTAAATGTGTAGGTTTTAGAGAGATGGCTCACTGGGAAGCCAGCTTCCCCACCTTGTTTCTCAGGCTTCACCCCAACGTACAACTATCACATTCCACAAAGTAAAACACCAAAAATACAGTCTTAACTCAGACTCCAGTTTTAAATATTACCTTCTGATATCCAACTGGCTTTTTAAACAAGCCACTATAACTTTCTGCTTTTATGTACGCATAGCTGCAGATATTGTGTAGTAGTATGAAAATTTTAAAGCTGTCCTGCTTGTTAAATAAAATCATAGAATAGTCTGAGTTGGAAGGGACCCAGAAGGATCATCAAGCCCAACTTTTAAGTGAATGGCCCATATGGGGTTCAAACCCACGACCTTGGCATTATTAACACCATGCTTTAACCAACCGAGCTCTGTGTCATTGTAAAGTTTAGCTGATCTTTTCATTTATATAGCCATAAATTCTCCATCAGTCCAGCAGAGGGGTTATTTTTCTTTTGTTTCCTGATCTTTAATACTTGCTTTTGAAATAAGAGTAAATACTCTCCTAATAAAATTTGAATAATGCCACATATCAGTGCTATATAGTCATGGTTTCAGAGCTGGTCAAAGGGTGAAAAGGCATAGAGGACTTAAATAAAGCTTATTTTCCTTTTATTACATATATATGATTTTTGTTTGTTTGTTTCATTAAACAGTGGGCCTATAACTGTACAACTTCCATGGCTGAATGTGGGAAATCTGCACAAATACTTGTATCCTTATAACACATCATCCCAGCTTCACAAGTGGGTTACACAGCAGTAACATGTACACATATTTTGCTGAGATATGAGATGAGGCAGATTTCTCTAGAAGCCCATTGACCTCAGTGGTGCATGCCTGAGCCCCAATATTGTCATTACTACACAGGCACCATTCTTAGAAATCTTTTGGGGCAGCACGCACAGTCATATTATTGGCAGCTCTTGCCATTTGCTGTCTGAACAGTTCTGATCCAAGCAACAACAAAAGCAGCAAGACTGAAGCTTCATAAAACATCCAAAAGTAGTCTTAATATTTCTTGAGCAGACATTAGTTTCACGAAATTTTCTGAACATCCTGGTTAGCACATCTAAAAAATACCTGACTGCCTTACAAAGATGTTGTGTGAAAAACATGAGACTATCTGCCTGCCAAGCACCCAGCGCAGGTTTGTTGTAGGCTCAGAAAAATCACATTCTGGGAAACTCCAAGTCATCCTTGGCTCCTTACACAGTAGGTGGCTCCATATCTCAAATCTCAACCTTCAACTGCACTTCAGCAGAACACTCAGAATTATACTGATGTAGGACTCATTTCATGCTGGGAACATCATGTAACACTTAAAGTACTTCAGAATCATCACAGCAAGCAAACCTGCCTTCTGTGGGGAAATCGCCTAAAGATTGGTAAATGATTAGTTATTTCAACAAGCAAAAGGTCTCCTGTGGTAGTGTGTACAAAGAGCAAAACGCTGTCAGAAAATACTAAAATCTGTAAGGAGGACTCGTGAAAGTCTTACGTCTGAATTACCTGAAAGCAGCTCCTAAATAGGAGCTCAGCCAACCCTACCTATTGAAGGCTGCAGGAACTGTGACCTTCCCTTAAAGGCAGGAGGGCAGAAAAGCAGGTAGGAAGTGTTTTGCAATGACCTTCTGTGTTTGAGCAAGGCCATTCAAAACTCTGTTAGGAGATCACAGTTTTACCCAGTTCCAAAATTTTTTAGCAGGGACTGTGAAACCCTGACTCAAGCTCCCTTTAAAATGAGAAAAAAATAAAAGAAAAAACAAGTAAGAAAAGGTTCGCCTAAAAGGGAACCTCAGGGTTTTACTCTACATTTGGACTTCTTTCAATTCACATTCAGTGCAGTGAAAGTATGACTGTTCTCAGGGTTTTTACTGGCATAACCTGTGTTTTGTATCCATTCATTTCACACATGAGAACACCCTGCAATGGAGAGACAGCGGTGTATGGGCACTGGCAGTCACGGAGGGGACAGCATTGCTGTGCTGGCCCTGCAGGGAGGGACAGGCTTGTGCCCAGGCTGAGCTTCAGGGTTCACCACCATCACCTCCTCCCTCCCTGGACAGGGAAAGCGTCTCCCGGCCTCAGAAGCAGCAGAATGTTTGAGAGGGAAGATCGTGCATTTGGCAACTTTGCTTGATTCTCATCTCAGGGGAGAAATCTGCTTTCACCCCACATAGTCACTGATCACTAGAAGGATGGTCTCATAAACAAAATGCTGGAGAGGCCATGGAATCTTCAGCCTCCCCTTTCTCCCCAGCTTCCAAATGGAATGTATGAAACAGCAGGGATGTATGCTGGCAAAATATCCTCGAGTGCAGAGGAGATATGTGAGAACACATCATGTAAGCAACATGAACCAGCAATTCTTGCTAATCTGCCCACACTGTTTCAGCTATGCAGCTAAACTTTAAGGATGGAATAATCATTTTCTAATCACAACTTGCCAAAACAGGGCAGAATGACAGCTCAAACAAAGAGAATCTACCATCTAACCTAAGATTGTTTTTTTATTGAATATTAGAGTCTTTTAGAAGACTATAACCTGACATATGCCTCCAATTTTTGGTAAATAATCACAGTCATTTTTACTTTGATGTAAAAGATGCGAAAAGTAAGAAATATTTTCCAATTCCAGTTTGTTAAAGTGGAAGCCCGACTTTCATCCATGGCAAATTGTTGTATCAGACCATCTCAGAAATATCTGGAACTTCTTATAATGTAAAGTCTTTAGCTTGACAACATTATTGTCTCACTTGTGACCATTTCAAAAACAGAATAAATTGAAAATTAAATAAGAGTATCAGAACCTATGACATAAGGGGTTTCAGGCCAAAGCAAATTAATTTATATCTTAAAAATAAATAAAGGCCTTACTATTGCAGAAGAATGCTGCCACCACACTGCAGAGCAGAGCTATCAGACGCTGTCCCGTCACTGCCACTTCCTCGTACAATGTCACATCTCCTGTTCGTAACAGATACATTGCATAATGTTACAGATGGCACAGGTCATAACAGCCAGGATTACATTTATTAAAATCAGATGAAATGCTTATCACTAGATTCAATGCTTTTCCATGCAAGGTGACCTCAGTTTCTTATTTCTGAGCACTACCATAAGATTTTCCTGCTACACAAAACAGCTACAGTTAATTGTTACCGTGCATTGATGCTGATTATTACAGACACCCGCTGTAAATTGACTTTTATAAATGTTTGAGTTTACAAACAAACTGGATCCTCAGTGTCACTGTTTTATTTGCTTTCACCGCAATTATTCCTGCAACTATTTTTGTTCACATGAGGGTTGGAGCGATGGCTGGCATTCGCAAATCATTCACATAGGAGCTGATGTAAATGAGTGTCAGCAGCACTCTTTGCTTTTGCACAATCTCCAGTTAAAATGGTTGCGGATGAGGCAGGGGAACTGGAAAAAACCAAACCCATAGCAACACCCACTTCTTCCATTAGCCTAGACCTTCACCCTCAAATAGAAAAAGCACCTGAATACCCCCCAGCCCCCACGAGGTGCAGCACGTACCAGTGACTTCCCACCAGTCACCTCCGGGTGCTCCTGAGGAGGGAACAGGCCTGGGAAGGGGCTTTGTCTCGGGGGGGAACACAGGCTCCTGCCCAGCCTCCCCACTGCCCAGCCTGAATATTTTATATTTATTTCCCTCTCCCCTCCTTTGCAGCAGCAGTTGTAAATCTACCTTTCTCAAAATTCAATAAAAAATTAATTGAAAAGAAAAAAAAAAAAAAAAAAGAGAGAGAAAAGTCATTCCAACCCCAACAATAAAAGGCCAATTGACTTCTCAATTTTCTAGTGGGCAAGAGAAGAAATCAGGCATACGCAGGGAGAAACTCAATTCTCCAAAGCTCTCCCCGTCAGGAGTTCCAGCCCTGCCGTCTCAAGGGTGCTGTGTCCCCTAGCACTCGCTCAATTCCAGCTGGGTATTATTTTCTCAGCTCCGAGGGAAGCAGAATTCATTCTGCATTATTGATGATGGCTCAGCCGCTGCGAGGGCCTTGGTTCAGTGCTTCCCACTGCTGTCACTCACCCGCGCCCAGCGCTCCCCTTCTGCCGGGGCAGCTGCTCCCTTCCCCTCCCCAAACATCTCCGTTCCACACACAGCCAAGGAAAACACCTGGAACAACACCTGGGGGCCGTGGCACACAGACCTCACCCCCGTTAAAGCATCAGCCACGGGAACTTGTGCCTTAAAGGCAGCAGGACGGGAATGGCTGAGGGAAGGGGCCTGGGAAAGGGGCTCAGCCCCATGGGGCAGTTCATCTGTATTTCAACTGTTCCCTCCTGCTGGGCAGTTAAACGCTGAGCCCCAAACCATGACACTGCAGCAGACTGAGCTTTCTGAATTCTTCTGAAAGGATAGATCTGATCCCAGAAACAACAAACCCTGACTGGGCACCTGTCCGGGCAGGGGTGGGACACACACTCCTCACAGGGATGGATTCACCCTTTCTGCTCTTTGCCTCTTGCCCTTCTTTTTCCTTGTTTTTTTGTGTGTTTCACCTTTGCTCTTCTTCACCCTAAACAATTCTTTCACTTTCCTTAAGAAATCTCAGCCCTGAACACCTACAGTGTTGGGGTCTGTACCGTAGTAATAAAGCCTCAGTGTTTCAGGTAGGAATGCTGGATGCTGGAGATAAATTTAATTAATGAAAAAAGCACCACAGATCTGGTAACTGCCAGCTAGAACTGGCATCCATAGCCAGCAAAATGAAAAATACATGTGCAGTTTTGTAAAAATCAGCTCAGTCAATCAATGTAGTTGCAAGTTGTACAGTAGTTCATGTCCACTCCCTAAGAGCCTCATGGGCTCTTAATCCACTAATTTCTCCATTCTGACATGCTGGATCAGTACTTTGATGTTGGGATGTAACTGTTGGCAAAGAACTATGCCACTTGCCTTGGTTCTAAGAAAATCAGAACTCATAGTCACAGGTTCACAACTAAAAAGTAATTGAAATAATATACTTGGTTTATTCTAAATTAATCGAGAGAAACACCAAGTTGATTTCTGTGATACAGGTCTAGAATGACAACTGGTTTCTCCCATGTGCTTTTATGTAGTTCTAGGAAATTTTGGGAGGAAAACCTTTTTAAAACTATAGGCATTTGGTATTCAGGCAAAGTGTTAGATCTGAAGATTCAAAGTACCAAAGGAAGGAAGTAAAAAATTTGTATTCAGGTTCATACTTTTCTCCTTCCTAGAGCTAGAGGGCTTGAATCAGCAGCTCCCCTCTGCTTGTAATAGTGCAAGAAAAACCTTTTAAGAGTTCTATAATTATGTCTTTATTTTTGTGAGTGCATATGTATCAGCTAAAACTGTGTATTATTTACAATCATGAATGCAGAATGGTAACAACAGTAGCAGCTCCCCTACTTGCCCAATTTGTGGATGTTTTACATAATTGATTTCTAAATTTTTGGCAATGTCTATTCACTAAGGCTTGTGTATTTTGGCTTCCCCAACACCCTCCTTGCATTGCCTGCGTGGTACCGGAGCAGGTGATCTTTGAACAGCTCTGCCCAAACTTCCAACATTAGCACTTTTAACCGTGCCCCTCAAACTTGCCCAAAACAGGGAGAGGCAGGAGTTATTTGAACTGTTTACTAAAAGACAGCAATTTAAAGAACCTTTACAATGAAATTCTATCTTACTCCAACAGTTTCAATGATTGTGAAAAAAACACCTAAAAAAAAGAGTTCAGCAATTTCACACAGTGGAAAACAGCCCAGGGCACAAGAAAACTAAAACCAAACAGTTTGCCGTCAGTGCTGTAGACTGTGTTCAGTAAAAACAAAAGATCAAACAAGTTCTGTAATCATTATATAAAGCACATTTGCTATGGCATGTGAAGAAAACATACTTCCTTCCTAATACTAATTAACTTAGAGAGTTGTGGGCTGAAATGCGGGATAAAAATAGCTGTTTAAACTAATCACTCAGCAAGATGTAAATGTTACATATAAAGTATACCTAACGGGTTGGAATATTTATCCCAGAAGTAAAGAAAGCTTTCACTACTCATGAATTATAAAAGTTTCTCTTCCTGCCTCACTGCAACAATGTATGAACTCTACAAGTATGTGATGGCTCTTCCTAGAATGCCTACAGATTTCCTTATTTGTAAGTATTAAAAAATTTTTGGAGCAGTCACAGTTGTGGGGAGTGGGGGAAAGTGTGATCAGAAAACATAACACCAAACTGTTTTCTACACCGCACACAGATATTCCAACTGTCTAAGCCCTGCTGTGACTGTCAGCCAATGCCCAGGGCTGCAGAAGAAGCCCCAGAGACTGCAGGACTTCACCCGAGCAGCACTTCTCCATCTCCTCAGAGCTTTCCTAACGCACACAAACCAGCTCTGCAGAACAGACGGTGGCAATCTTGGATCTACCTTTCTCTGAAATTATTTCTCCTTTCAGATGTGTTCCATTCTTCCACAAATAAATCCTGGCAAATGTTATCCTTCTTGTCACCTCTAGCTATTGCTCTGCCTTTCCCCATGCTGTGGTTTCCCCACTGCCACCAGAACCACTGTTCAACGCCCAGGTAGGAAGGGAAAGTGTTCAACAACTGGCACAACACCAAGCAGACCACCAAAGTATCTGAAATATTCCTGACCATAAACTTTATAACAAAGTTCAGGAAACCAAATGCTATTGCAATAATATTTCAATAGCTTCCTAGCAACAACATTTTAGTTGTTTCCTAGTAATTTCCCCCAGCAGGAATTCCAGGTAGGTTAAGAACTGGAGAAAAGGTGGTAAAATGTCCAGTTCTGAAGTGTTGCACAGTGGAGAAGTCAGCACATTTCTGTGTGTTTAGAGAGGCACTGTATTTCCATCCTCCATGATTCCTAAGCGCCTGTTGAGCTCTGTGTCCAATACAGATAGCAATGAAATATGTTCTTGAGTCACAACAGGGTTCTGCAGGACTCAGCTGAAATACATCAGCAAAGCACATGAAAACACCTCTGGGATCCCTGCCCCCTCATCCCACATTTGGCAGCTTTGGGCTGGATTCAGGAGTGCTTATTTACGCAGCAGAAACTCATCCCAAGAAGATACACTTGACATTGGTTACACCTGGGCTGTATGAATGGACGGCTGTCCTTCACGTGCTTGGCTAATGACAAAAAAAATGGTGGGGTTTTCCTTCATCAGCCAGGGGAATAAAACACCCTTCCGAGCAACTTCTACAATCCCAGTCACATCCCCAATGCACACTACCTGGAACTCCAATCTCCTGCTGCAAGCATCACAGCATTACCACTTCAGTCTGTAAAGAGTAAATAAATGAAAGCCGTCTGAAGGAGGCAGAGTACAGCCCATGGCAGCTTGTTCTCTATGTCCTCTTCCAGAACTTTGTCACATGCTTTAGACCAGGGAAGCAGATGAGCAGAAGCTCTGATGGAAAATATTCAGGAGCAGAGGTTTAATCTGATAGAAAGCAAAGACTGTTCAAGAACACTCTTTTAAGATTAGGCTAAACTGACGGGGTAATTCAAATAATCTGGCCATGTAAACTGAGTCACAAGGCTTCTAGGCCTGCTAAACCAAACCCCTTCCCCCAAAGCAAAACCAAAATCACTGAAATTTAAAAAGCAATTAGGCATAATGTGTCCAAAAGCTTTCCTAAGACAAATTCATTCTGCTGAAAATGGAACTGTTCGGGGCAACACAAATGCCACCTCTGCTCCATCTTAAAACATGATTCATACCACTAAGTGCTTTGTTTCCCTCTTGGAGCATGTAATGTTTGGACTTCTTAAAAGGGTCATATTGAATTAACGGGTTCACCTTGAAACCACACAGTGGAACAAGAAGCTGTGTGGCGAACGACACTCTAGAGGGGACCAGCTTGCAAGAATGCAATTCTCCCCTGTTCAGTGAGAAGAACAAGTGTTGTGACAATCTTTAAATGCTCAGGTCCAAACCACAGATCTTCTCCCATGTTCCTTTCAGCTTGCAGCAGAGCGTCCAAAACGCACAGGCTGCATTATGAGCACCAGGCAGGAGAGCCCGCAGGGAAGTACTGGGGGAGCTGCATATCTAACCACAGACATATTGCAAGGATCAGCTATCACAGACTGGTTATATGGCTGTCACAGCTCATTGGATTTCTTTGTCTTTATCCACTGTAAGCATTTAAAAGACAGCCCTGGTGTTTCCGTGTCTAAAAGTATTTGGTAAAGCTCATATATCTTCTAAAGGGGAGGGAGCAAGAAATAAACTCAAAATCCTGACTTTAAACAACCTGAAATAATAGCAGTTTTCTTCAGAGGAGTTGAGAGCAAGTTGTGGAGAGGGTGACAGTGGTGGTAACATCTTATAAGGATTTAGTTTACATGTGTGACCTATTTGGTGCATTGGCTCAGTCTTGTAGTGCACAGGGAGCTGGAAGTGTAACAACAGATAAAAGATATGGCTTACACTGCTGAAAAAATGTGAGCCATTTCAGCCTCTCTTACCCAGCTATGAATAGCTCATTCACAGAGGGAAGATTTTTCCAGCAAAAGGAACACAATCCCAGAAGTTCCTCTGAGGAGAAATTTATTCCAAATTATAATGCAGAGCATCACTTATGCAGGGTCCCTTAATAAACATTTTGTAGGAAAAAACACTTGGCTCTATCCTAGGGATTGAGGTTAATCTAGTGAGCCTCAACACTGATTTTTGAGACCGAAACCAGGTAGGTCCTCTGCAGCTTCACACCTCACAGCAGGGAGCACCCAAGATTTCAGAGCATTTGCTATATTTCACAGAATAAAGAATAAATTAGAAGCAGCATTTCAGTACAGAAGCAGGCTGACTCGAAGGGGGCCTGGCCATCTCTCCTGTAAGGCAAGCAGATATACAGGATGGTTATTTCTAGGTTTGTGTGTCTATACTTGTGTAAAACAGGTAGGTACTTTAATGAGCATCTTCCATCCACAGGGTTCATCACGGTGATAACAAATGTCATGGAGACTTCAAAAGTTCCATCATGGTCCACGATTAAAAGAATAAGTGGAGCAATAAGATTTTCATCAACAGGGTCTGCTTCGAATGTCATCTTCCCATGTGCTCCAGCACTGCACATTCTCCTTGGATCATTTGAACAGGGCTGCAGCACCTCTGTGGAAGGGGAAGGAGGCTGCCCTGCATCGAGAGCCCTGCACTCCCCTGGGAGCTTTTCCAGAGCTGTCTGCCCAGAGCACAGTGAAGCATTGGCACAGCGTGAACAAACGAGTTCTCACCTGACAATCTCTGAGGGGAGGTCTCAGGTGCTGCCTTTGCTTCAGAACAAAAAAATAAGGTGGGTGGTATTGGCTTTATCCCAGTAGCTAACTCATCAGCTGGGCAAGCAGTAGCACAAACATGCAGAGCAGAGCCCTTGCCCCTAGGAGTTTATGATCCAAGAAAAAGACAAGGGACAGCAGCAGGAAAACCAGGACACAGAAGAAAATGCAGCAAAGCTGGTCAGTCCTCCCGGCACTGCTCACAGAGCACCCCCAGCCTGACCACTCACAGTTAAGAGAGAAAGAGAGCAGTTTTCAATGCAGTAAGATGGGAAGGTTTAAGGGAAGAGAAGACAGATTTGGAGCTTTTCAGGGAAATCCTCCTTAGTCCAGCTAGTCCTCACTCCACAACTATTTCTCCCTTTCTGTCCTTCCACCTTATTTTGCCCTTAATCTCGCAGTGCATTTTTCCTCCCAGCTCAAAGAGCAAACTCACAAGGGAGCCAGATGTGCTGAACGTATGGGTATAAAGAGGCAATCTGCATAACAACAAGAACCATGTGAAATAATCTCATTTTTCCCATCTTGCTTCTATTTTTTTCCCGGTGGAAAGAAATAAAATATAGACAGCTCATGGTTTGTTCTTTTCAAAGCAGTTTCATTTTCTTTCATTCCTTCCTCCACCTTTCAGGGTTTGGATAGAATATATGGCTGTACAAATACTTCCTATCCACATACATGCATGCATTACTGTTTAGCAGCTGTATTGCAAAGATCCTTTCTCTCCAAATGATATCATCTGAAAGACAAGTGCCCCCTATGGTCAAGCAAATAATCTATTGTTCAAATTGCAATTATACCATATAAATGAAGTCCCATTACTTTTAGCACTGTGAGCACAGTGTAAGCCCAAATAATTCAGTAAGCCACAGTTTTGAGGAGCATCATGAAGGGAGAAAAAAGAAAATTATTGGTATGTTAACTGTAAAAAAGGATGATTCTCTTTTGATCTATGTTGTTAGAAGCCCATAGGGGATGCTGAATACAGAGATAAGGCTCTTGGTCAGGGTATTTGGATACACAAATTTGAACAGTATCTTAACCTAGACCACACATTTCTCTAAAGAACTGATATTTTCTCTCATTATATAACCAATGTATTGCACCAGCCTCCTACACTCAAAGATCCAAAACTGGAAGCAAGGGGAATCTCTGCAGAGAGGAGTTTCACACCACGGGATGCCATCTTCTCAGTCATATTGAGAGTGAAGAAAGGAAAGTGGCTTAAGAAGCTGAACAAGTATTAAAGCTTAGGTTTAGCTGTCGAGTGGTCTCTGGAAAACCTTCTCTCTTCACCTATTAAGGAGACTGGATTTTGCAAGTACCTTGAACCATCACCATGGACTGTTCAGCCCCAAGCACCTACAAAAATCTGGCCTCAGCTGCGGGTGCTGAAGACCTACAAACGCAGCCAAAGAAAATCTGGTCTGCTGGATCTTACCCAAAGCCAGTTGAATCAAGTTTTTGGACCGGCTTTAAGAATTTTTGCTATACGACGTAAGAAACTGGATCTTCCCGTTGTGCTGTGCATCATGCAAACGTACCCTGAGACAGAGCCAGCAGCACGCTCAGCCAGAGCAGGGATGGAGAGGGAGCTGTGGTCACAGCTTGTTGGTTGCAGGGCCATGATCAGGAGGCAGAATTTATTTTAAAAGTGATTAAACATTATAATTTAGTGCCTCTGATAATTTTGCTGTTACCAGTGTGCTGCTTCTATATCCAGCCCACTTCATTCTGTTCATTGTTCAGAACAGACCACCACTGAAGTTGTCATTTTAAAATATTCTCCACTGTGATTAAACAGCTGCTGCAGTCAAGTAGTTCTATCTTCTATCAAAGTTTGTAAATCACAGTGTTTTAAATAGATGCGAGAAGAAAATAATCTGGTATATAACAGTTATTTGATTTTTTACATATGTGTAGAAAAAATAAGCACATTAGATCTCTAGCCTTTAATTAAAAAATAGTCGGGGGGAGGGAGTAATATCTTAATAAGTAACATCTGACCAAAAAGTATTTAGTAAATCATACCCTAAGTGTGGCCAAAAACTGTAAGATTTACTGCAAGTAAATCATTATTGCTATCTGAGTCTGAATAGCTTCCATCTGATTTCTGTATGGAAATCCACTCCATGGAAGCACAGCCTTAAACTTCAAAGGACGTGCAGGATGCTACTAATTTCTGTATCTGACAGTGTGATGCAATGTTTGGATTTGCATCTCTGCACTTCAAAGTGTGGCACTCTCTAGATAAGGTCTCCGTTTATTTTGACATGGATTCACAGAGGCGAACAAGAAAGCAGCACCCGAAACTGACAGTAATTCCCCCAAAAAGCAGGGAATAAAAGACCCCAAACCAACACAACAAAAAAAGCCCAATCCTGCTCTGTTTGCTTCTCTCTGAATTCAGTAATGCCCTGGAGGCCAAGGATTACAGAGGAAGAGTACAAGTCATGGTTGCAGTACTTCAAGTAATCTCCAGTGTCCAAAACACAGTGTCAACATATGGTACTCAAATGCAGATTTGGAACATCTTTGAAGTAATATTGAATCTGACTAATGGGGAAAATGCAGACCTAGCTGCCTTTTTTTCTTTCTTATTTCATACTGAGGTTGTCAGAATTTCAAGTAGGGCAGCTAGATGCTAGTGCATCTTTATCCTGTGAATTACACAGAATTTTATGTAAAAAATATCACCAAGATGAATTCTGATACTCCACTTTACTTTTTGCCAACCTAGCAAGATCAGAATCCTACAGGATAATGACATAAAAGCTTTTTGTCATTTTATAATGACGCTAAAAAAATTCACACTCTCTAAGTGTACAATGTCTCTCACAATGTAGTCCCAAAGAAAACTCTAAATGCTGGGATATGTTCACAACTGCAGTACAAATCTTATTCATACCATCAAAATACATAAACAAGTTTCCTGCAACTACAGCTCCTAGAACTGTTCTCACTTCCCTTGTATAAAACATCAAAGTATTTTTCAATACCAACAGCTGCTGATCAGGAGCATATATACAACTGTTATAATTACTTATTTATAATTAATTAAGCACTAATCATGTTCAGCAAAAACATTTGGAGGGGCAAAAAAAAATCTTACAAATCTGACAGAACAGAGAGAGGTGTTGGGGGCCAAAAGTGGAAAAATCTTTAAGCTGAAAATCCAGAAGAAAACTGCTGACATTTTGAAGCCTTGTGCAATGCAGGTTCAAACAGCTGCAGCTGAAGTTACATTATGTAAGATACCACTGTCACTAAGGTTCCGACGTGGGGAGTAATTACCAGGTATCACATACCCTGAGTATACACTGTCCTTATAATTTAGTTCACATAATACGCCACTACATGAAAAGGATTGTCTTTGTATTTAATCATCTTTGATTTTTTTTTTAGGTTTTTTTTAAGGAAAAAAAGAAAAAAATATCAAAGCTAACAGGACTCAGAAGATTTGTGTAATAAACATCATATGCAGATTTTTATTTCCCAATTCAGCTGGAGATCAATGAAGTATTTTGAAGTTTGATTAAGGCAGTTAAGCATCTCAAAAGTTCCTGTTTCAACATTAAAAATAAGTTGTGTGGTACTGTTGTATTAATTTTTTTTTTAAAAAGGAATAGCAAGTTTCATTTGCTCAATTAAAAGACCAAAAATCAAATAGTGTTCAGAGAAAGAATTCAAAATTAGAATGCTACTTCTTACTCATTATGATTAGTTATCATTCACTTGGTGCAATATTTACGTGTATTCCCAAATCCCCTGGTCCTTCCTGAGGCGAAAAAGGTCAGCAGGAGTTTTGACTACGTCCTTCAGGATTTGGCCCATATGGAATTAGAAACCTATATAATTCCAAACATTTTCTCTATTATACAGAATTCTCGCATATTTAAGCAACTTCGTATTTAGAACGAATGTCAGAGCTTAAATACAACTCGCATCTGGATCATAGATTGTGCTTTATATTATACAATCTGCAGTTACTGGAAATGTTTGTATCCTTTACTGAGAAAGAATGATTCATTTCATAGAAATTTTCATCTGCTATTAATCTTCCAGGATATAGTTAGTGTTCTGATATTTTCAGATATTGTTTTATGGAGGGATTTAAAGTAGCTCTCCCTTGGCAGCCTGCAAGATTACTCAGTGATTATAAGCAACTCAATACTGTATGACAGCATTTCCATGCAAGGGACTTACAATCATGTTTCATTAATTCGGCTTGAATGAAGCCTCATTTCAGGCCTTGAGGAGCTTAAGATTTATGTGAAATTAATAACATAACAGATGTCTTCACAATTTGGTTCCTCTGAAAAAAACTGATTACTTTGAAAACTTCAATGCTTTAAAATGCAGACTGAGGGAGTTTTTACTCTAGGGTAAAGAGTTACTCGTTTATATCAACTGAATCTCGGAACTAAGTGGAATTTAAATGTCAGATTTATATTAAATAGTCATATTCACCATTATTACACGTAATAAACAAAAGCCTACTACTTTCATTAATAAGCAGTGTTGGACATTTAAACTAAAGTTTAGAGAGATAAAGTCAGCACCTTTGCTAAGCAGTAGGACTAAGTGAGACACAAGGGAGGTAAAAGAAGAATATCCAGGAAGCCCTGGGTTTTTTATCTTTGTTTCTGATAATTTAATCATCTTTTCCTCACAGGAAAACAAAATGCATCTGTGCTCACACAAAACTCCCCACTTTATAAGAGTTGAAGCTGTCTCTTGTGGATGCACATGCCTAAGGCCAAATGCCTTCTTTCTTTCACAGGACACTTTAAACGCCGGCTTCTCTTTTTTTTTTTTTTTTCATTTTTTCAAAAATTCAATTCTTTTATCTAGGCTTCAGCCACACTAGGTGCCTTGCAAGCTGAATTTTAACGCATGTATGAGCAAGGGGTTTATCTTTAAGGAAACTGTCTATGCGATTACTTCTCCAAGTCCAAAAAAAAAAAATAATTGAAATAAAAATTATCTCTTAGCTTTGCTTTTTGATCCGATATGCTGAAGGGCATGGGGAACAATGCATTTTTGATTCACACACTCAAGTACAGCTGATAGGATAGTCACTGTGATGGTTCGATATGCAAATACGTTACATTAAGGGCTGAAAAACTGACACAGTGCAGGATATTACAGCTAAGACACTATCAGCAAAATCATAACAATTAGCTGTTTGATTGCTGCAGACACGGTTCATGCACCAGCCTCACATTTATAATGAGGTATCCCCGATCCCTTTCTTGTCTCGCCCCACCCTCAGCACCATGTCCACATTGATACGATGCCTCGCCAAGAGGTAAGGGCTCCGAGATAAAGACGAAATATCAAAAGCATTAGTATAAATTACAATTGTACATTATTAGCTATTTAATTACATGAGATATCAGAGTAGAGCTTGCTGATTTCATGCTTGTGTTTAAAGTTACCATGGCAGTATTTCTCCCTTGCGAGACAGCATCAGGAATTATTGCTAGCACATGCTAAAACAGACAAAGCAATGCATTCTCGCCACATTCTCTCCCTGTCTCTCTCTAAGTTTAATACCAAGGAATTCCTTAGGCATCTGAAAAAAAAAAAAAAAAAAGCACATGTCTGGCATGGGGCTGTGAACCAGATCTGAATTTGGAGATAAAGTCGGCATCCTAGGCCTAAGGCGGGTGCTGCTGCGCTGACTGCGGAGGTGACTTGTTCTGCTCTCCATGAGGGACACCCGGTTTCCCGAGCACCAGCACCCCCCTCCTCGCCCACACCCCCCCGAGGGATGGCATTAGCTGTGCCTCCAAAAACAGCTGCTTATCAGCTCCTCTGGAGGGAGGAAGAAGCAGTGGGTGGCAGAAGGCTGTTGCAAGGAACGGGGGATGGAGCGAGGAAGGGGGGTGGGGGGAAGGAAGAGGACCAAAAAACAGGAGACATTAATAAGGATGAGGAAAAAGGGGGGGAACTGTACTCTACCCAAACATGAATGCAGACAAAGGCCTGATCAAGCAGCACACTTATTCAAGTGCCATTGATTTCTCCTTATTTACAAACACGCAAGATAATGCCTAAACATACCCATCAGTGCACCAGAGAGAGAGGGAATCACAACTGAGAGATGTTTCTCCACATCTTGCCTCTTTTTAAAGGAGGGAGATCATAATTTTACAATAAATGTGTAAAATAATTCCTCTATGATGAGATGTAACAAATGCTGGAGTTACACATGGAGTTCTTCCCCAAATTCTCCAGCTGGCACCATCCCCCATGCCTGTGTGCCACAGCTATGCAAAAGCCATCTTCAAAGGTGCTGGGATCCCCCTCATCAGGCAACAGGGAACCATGTCGGCGTGGCTGGATCCAAAAGCTTGAATTTAACGTCAGGCTTTTACTTCCTTTTGGTCTTCTGCACCAGATCTCTGTGGACCGTGTGGTTAACAAGGACAGGCACTGACAGATGCTGTCATGCACCACGGCAGAAACCTTCCTGCTCAGAGAAGATAGACTTTAAGCCAAATGAGCAATATAATTTGGATCGATTAATGAATCACAGAGAACTGTGATGGCAAAGGCTCTCTTTAGCCCCGTGCCAATGAAGTGTTCTCACCCGTGACATACAGGCCCTTTTCTGGCAGAAGGGTGCTGAAGCACACCAAAAACCTCAGTCAGAAAGGAACCACTTACCACTAAGCTGCAGACAAATGGACCTGAAGGTCCAGGTCTCATTTTACCTCATCTGTTTTTCAAAGGTTCATAGAGCATTAATTTGGAAAGAGAAAGCAACGTAAAACTTATCACTTACTACGTTTAACATAGGGGTGGTATGACCTCAGGTGCCAACTCCTTTATCAGTGACAAGGAGCGATTGAAGGGTTTGAAGCTGCTGCTAGGATCAATCTGGCCCCAAAGAAGTTTGGATAATCTTAATACTTAAGAGTCTTACCCTTACAGTGTGGCTTTAACAGGTAAAAGTACAGAACATTCTAAACAAAATCCTAAAAAGGGATGAGAAAAACTGAATACAGCATTTTCCCTTTTCTATCACACTCTAATGTATTAATAGAAAATATATAAAAGAAAATCCATGCACTTTGATGCACTTTGCCTTAAAATGGCTTAATTTGAAGGTATTTTTTAACATTTTCCAATCTTTGAGTACATCCATCAGTGGCCCCAATGATTTAGTGTTATTTTCTGCTCCATTCTCCTTTCCTTCATCTACAGATTTCAAGTCAGCTTTGTCTGGTGATGCTGGTACCAAACATACAAATTCCTCATTTCTCTGAACAGTTTCACCTCTTTATCAACCTTCTCGAAATTAAAATATCATTTATCACAATAGAACAATGAAACAAGTGTTTTAGAAAAGATGGCTTCCAAGGAAAAATAGAGCAGCAGAATTAGGGTAACTCAGAAGCAAGTAAAAGTGTTCTGGACATGGCAAAAGTATGTAATGTGAAAAGCTGAACAAAAAGACAATCTCAGACTCCACAATCAACTACAACACTTCATGTATGCCATGAGAACTATATTTAAACAATGACACATTTTCTTCTAATGTTTTTTGCCCAAAATAAAATTCCAGCATTAAAATCTTGCTAGTATAAAATAAATGGAATACCCAAGGCCTTTTTTCTCCAAACCCCTCATCAATACTAGCACCCTCCCCACAAAATTTAGGCTCTGCTGAATCAGCATTTTGACCAGCTGGAATGTTCCCCTTCCATTCCACGCAGCTGCTCTCACTTGTTTGGAGATGGCTATTGAGATATGGGGGATGACTGTTTACACTGACATGCTCAGGAGAATAAGATTTAGGACCTAGCCTACCAAGCAGAAACAGTCTCTTATGAGAAAAAAGTCTGGGAAGAATAATAATAAAAGTGGGTATCAGCGTTTAACATGACTTTGTAACCTGTCTTTGCTTCTCACCACAGCCACTTCATGTGACAGCGGTGACAGGACTTTCCCCTTCCAGCGACAAGGCTCCACTGGATGCTGTACTAAATTACAAATCTGAGCACTTTCATTTAGTTCTGGAGAGGTATCCACACTGCCTCATGGTGCTCATGAGTGGGTTTACAACTTGGTGTTACTCAAAATCTTCAAAACTCCAGAGTTAGAGAGCATCATTAAACTGCATTTTTCAGCCCTTGAACACACAGTCCTGCTCCTGAGTCCAAAATGGGACAAATAATCTCGTCTCTCCTGACTTGTTGGAGTCCCCAGATAATACTGCTAGATGCCAGCTTGTCTATTTAAAAAGAA
This sequence comes from Pardalotus punctatus, assembly GCA_013400915.1. NCBI lineage: Eukaryota > Metazoa > Chordata > Aves > Passeriformes > Pardalotidae > Pardalotus > Pardalotus punctatus. The sequence goes on from VZTX01015207.1 coordinate 73,728, forward strand.
AAATATTCACAGGCATATTAGTGGTGCAGTTAAATAGATAAGAATTCATTTAAATCAGTATTATCAGGGGAACAACATCCTTTCAGCTCCAACAACTTTTATTAAAAAAAATCCAGCAAACAACCACCTCAGATCACAGTAAATGGAGCCAAGCAATTCCTTCATATAATGCTTGTTATACTCACTTTAAAGGGAAAAGTAAATGAAGACTATAATAGGAAAAACAAAAACAGGCAGATCTAACTGTACAATAAATACAGAACGTGCCCTATTTAATCTGCTTACAGTAAAATCCACTGAGCAAAATTATAATTTGATATGGCTCAGCTTAGCCAATAGAAACTCATAAAATGTCTTAACATCATAATACATTGTACAAAAGAATCACTAAGTACCATAAAACATATGGGAATATGGGTCTGTATTCATCCATTACTCTTTGCCAGTGTAGCATATTAAAATGGTTTCTATTTAAGTGCAGAGATCCCTGAAGTATACTACAGTCTTAATTAAAATGTCAATAAAATGCAAAAGTGCATTGGGGACCTTATCTGATTTTTAAAATTTTTTTTTGTTAACTCTTTCAGAGAGTTATTTCTTAATAGCTCCATTACACTACTGAGGTTTGGAGCAATTAAAAATAAACATAACTAAGCCATTTTTAATAATTAGCTGCAATCTGAGCATGATCTGTATCCTTTCTCTCTAGCACAATTCCCTGCAGGACTAGCTGGCAGGTTAAGTCAAGACTGGAAAAGTAGGTCCTTATTGGAGGCCAGGAAACAATGTTTTGGGTATTCTCATTCCAATATTTAATTTATCTTCCAGTAGCTTTCAAAAAAAGGGAGCAAGATTGCTTTGTGACTCAGAAATCTGAGATCAGAGACCTTGGCCAGGTAAGAAGCTGTCTGGTTTTCAGTGACTCTTAGAGGGGACAGCTTTTCCTAGGAATGGGGGACACTGGCCTGTGGGGCAGGTTGTCTCTCTGAAGTTCTTGCCCTGCCTTTCCATGGGGCATCAGACCCACCATAAATGGAAATAAAAACTGGAGATGGCCAAAAAATTATTATCTACTTACTTTTTCTTCTCTTTCAATGAGTTTAAAATTGCCTTAGAAAAATTCCTTTCTGAAAAAAAAATCAAGATAGGTCACAGTATTTTTCCAAAACTTGAAACAAAGAACCATTTTAAGAAGATGCCATCCTTGCTTTTTGTGATATTGGAAGGATAAGAACGGAACAAGTAAGCAAGCTTTTCTCTTTCTTCCTCTTCCATTCTCCCAGCCTCTTGTACCAGAAGGGTTATTAAAGATAAATTCATTTTACCCCATACACTATTCCTCTAAAATCTGCATCCCCTTGAGGAAAGGAAGAATATCTTTGGAATGGAATTTGTCTATTCCTAGCAAGATCAAGATCTTGCTGACAATTGTGATACTGGGAGCAACCCTGGAGCAGTGGCAGCACTGGCGAGGCACTGGTGTGGGATCCTGGGGGGCTGAGCCAGAGCAGGAGGGCTCTCCTGAGAGACGTCAGGCTGGGCCAAGGCTGATTCTGCCTGGAGACTGTGGAGAGCTCTCTGCAGTCTGGGGCAGTGTCTGGTCCAACCTAGAAACCCTGAGGGATCAGAGCCCCTGTTCTCCACCCTCGTAGCACACGGGCTCACTGACCTGGCCGCAGGCACTGACTCGTCACACGGGATTGGCAATCACCTTCCCCGTACCGGGATAGCACCCAAAACAAAACACAGTGCTGGTTTTGAAATCTGCACTGAGCGGCCGGATACGTAATGAGCCACATTTTTAGTAGGCTGGATAGCAGAGAAAAGAAAATACCAGAAGTAAATAAGAGAAGAAAAGTTTACCAGATCAATGTACCTTCAGATTGCAGCGGGATCTGTTTCTCTTTCTACTTCACCCCCCTCTGCATCCACTTCATGTTAAGTGACAAGTAGTTGGCAGGTTTTGCAGATATATTGACAATAGATGACATATGATACAGCTGTGAAGATTTGTCTTACCAGGGTTTCAGCTGGTTTCTGCTAACCAACAGCCAACTGCCAGATTTTGGGGGTTATGACCTCCACTTATTTGAAAGAACTAGGGGGAGGAGGCAGGCAACACATTTTATGCACTCGTGTGCTGTTCCTAGAATATTTTTAGAACTTACTGTCATAAAACTGACTCTGTTTAATGATTCTCTAAAAAAATATATTAAAAAAAATCTGATTGGAAATTACTTATCTTGTGAACAGAACTGGAAATTTAAACAGTCCTGGGGCCCTATCTTCTATGATGCTGAGCAAGAGCTTCCTGCAAAGTGCCAAATATTCTTACCTCCGAGGAGTTATGTGAAAAGTGAAGGTTTTTAGCCCAGTATATTACATTCCCTTTAGTGTGGATAGCCCACATTATGTTTTTCAGTTCCTCCAATACTTCTTTTAAAGCTAAAATAATAAAGGATTTGGATTTCTAGGAGCAGAGCAACTCTCCTGTCAACCTCATATGCACTACATGGATTTCTTACAGACATACTCTTTTCCATAATCCTAAAGGTCTCATGTAACATTACTAAAGGCATCATTTCCATGGGATGTCACTGTAACAGGCTGGGAGGAAAAGGAAGAACGGCAGTTCTAGGATGGACCCAGTGGCATCAAACTCTGACCCCACTTGAGCTTAAAGAATAATAAATTTTAATTGTCAAACAGATGTACAAGCTCCTACAAAGCATGTGGATATTGCATCATGATTTGACTAAGTTACTCCTGTCAAATGTAAAGGTAATGGAAAACTTGAAAAATATAGTAACTGTCCAACAAACAACCTTAAAGTACTCTACTAAGGCACTGGATTAGGCTCAATAGAGTTCACTCATCTATTTGGCTCTCCCAGTGAAAGGCGCAGACCGACAAAAAGCCCTCCCCATGGGGTACTCCAAATATAGAGGCAGAAGAAATCCTTCTAACAGATAAAAGCTCCTGGAGATGGGAGCTTGAAGGCCTTGTGGTAGGTGCTTTGGAGAGGGGAGCTGGCAGCTTGTAGAGTCGGGACACTGTTGTGTGACTTGAATAACAGCTCACCCAGATATTCAACAGAAAGAACTTCCCAGGGACCCCCTGGTTTTCAGAAGACAAGGGAGGACTAAAAACTGACAAGTGCCAAAAGGAGAAATCTCCATGATGTTCTCTAAACCAGCCAGCTCCTTGTTCCTCATTACCAGCAAGATTTTTTTTATTACTAAAGAACACACAATAATTACAAATTTTAAATTGAGTTAGACTTAAGGAGACTGGTCTATAGTAACATATTTATAAAATTAGTTTCTAATGTTGTAATTAATTATAAAAATAACTTGCCTGCAGCTATCACATACATATCTATATTTAAATAAGTCTGTTTTGTCTTATCAAGAAGTGGGTTAGCACAGACAAAACTGCTGTTATTTCATATTTATGAATGAACCATTAAACTAAAACCAGTGTGCAAATTTGTTCTTGCATCTTTACTCTAAATGGCAGTCGAAAGCATTACAGCTGGTATGCGCAGTAAGTTTATAACCTATTCACATCTGTATTAGCATTCACCTGTAGGAAAGTGAATTAGAGACCCATGTTGAAATCTCTTAATCATAAATGTCTTCTTGTCAAATCACAAAACCAATGGGAACAGTCAAGACATAGAAGAACTCGCCATTAACATCAACCTGTTTGATGCTAATTCTGTCTTTGAAGAACCCCATAACACACCCTACAGTATTTCTCTGCTGTATGAAACACTGTCAACATTCAGATATTTCCAAAGTTATCATACTGCAGGGGACACTGCAGGAAATACAGAAGGGAAACACTAGGAATCAGTCTTCATTTTCCCTGTTCCCCACTTCCCCAACTCAAAGTGCAAAGTCTCCAATTTAAGGTCACTGATTCCTCCTCCTCCTTTCAACCTCACTAGAAGAGAGGGATAGGCATATTTTCTTCACCTAGCAATAATGTTCCATCCCTCTGTGCAGCATAACCAGGGACTTGCAGCAGCAGGATGCACACATTTCAGAACACGCTTCCAGTTCCTACCCTCAAGGAGTGACCTCCCCCACCCAACACCATCACTGGGCTGCAATTGCTCCCTGACCCACTCTTCTTACACTGGGGTGATGCTCAAACTTGGGAAAATAGAAATTATAATGTGTGGAATGCTAGAAAGCTATTCTGTCATCCAACTCTTTTCTTCTCAAGTGTTGCAGTAATTTCTTCCTTTGTATCGCAACAGCAGTTCGGAAATTTTGCACTGATAAATCTGGGGAAGGAATATTTGCACAGACAAACACTTGCCAAGACACACAGTAGAAAAAGTTCTCACCCACTAACTGGAAAATATGTGACATGTTCTCTGGCCATATCAGATTTTTAGTAGGCTTTGATTTGAAAGGTAGCATCTGTAAGTCAAATGCTTCCATTTGTTAAAAGAAACAGATGCATTTGTTTCCCAGCAAAAATAAGGAAAAAATTGTCAAGTTCAGAGGCAGAAAAAAAAAAAAACATTGAGAGAATTTTGCCAGAGTGGAATTTTAACATTTTAGACTGCATCAAAAGGTATGAATTGCCTTGATGTGCCCTTGATTTTCTCCAATGCTCAAATAAATAATTGACAATTTCCCCAGAAGAGTATGGGATGCTCAGGAAAAACATATGTGAATTTCAGATTAAAAACACAAATATTTCTTTATCTATCAGACCTGCTTCAGGGAGATAAGTATGTTCTTTCTTAGGCAGAACCTTTATGATGCCCCCAAGGATGATTCATAGCCCGGTCTCTGACGCATGGAAGTTGAAGCCTCAAAGTCCCACTGAAGTCAATGGGACTCAACTCTGGTATGAACTGCATCAACATAAGGAGTCATGAGAGAAACTGTGACAACATTTTCTTGACTTGAAAAAATTCAAGTGATCTATTGTAGAGCAGTAAAAGTCTTTGTTTTCATCAGAATATTTAGCAAAAGATTTTTCAAGTGTTTTTGATTGTTTTGACAATCTCAGCCTCTCAAAGACGAGTTTGCATTGCATAACTGTATCTTCATAAGCCCAAAACAGTAATAAAAGATGAAGTTGTGATGTGGACAGAGAGGAAATAGGAAATGGTGTACCAGCAGTAAAAACACAGAAGAGTGCCTGTTCTCAGGAACAGAATCCTGCAAGATGCTGAATGAAGATATTGGGAATATTCACATCCTGTGAAGCCGGAGTGCTCAGCTGCTTTCAGAATGAAAACAAATGGCTGGCAATTGCTCAGGGTGGTGAAAGTGGGAATTGCACTTCATTTCATGTGCTTACTTGCAGCCCTTCAGTGTTAAAATGATGATCTGTTTTTTTAAGAAAAATCACAAAGGTAACAGGAAAAAGAAAACAAACAAACAAACAAACAAACCAGAGCTGGGAAAGAAAATCCCTGAGCAACAGGAGCAAGTCCCAGTTAATGTTGTTTACCTTATCAGTGCAAAAGAAAGAGATACTGTAAAAGTGTTTTCTTCTTCCCATCCTAGAGGAAAGCTTGTGCTGTTCACAGAGCAGCCACAGCTCCTGGTCGATGAGGGTACAATCACTCTCAAATTTTCAAAGTCTTTCCTCTACTCAGGCAAAACCAGCCATGTGAACGTGCACATAGAATATTTTCCAATATATATGTAAAACTGTTGACATATCTTTAAATAATCTTTGTCATAGTATTCTGTACACATCAGCAGGGGGGCTCTCCAGTTTTGCAAGTGTCATTTGAAATAAATATTTGTATTTAAATTCTATTGTGTTACCATATATCCTTAAGGAGATTGGAAAATTTCAAAATATTTACATATATTTGAGACATCACCAAATGTGTGTGGGGTGGTGGGTGGGGAAGGCACATCTGCAATCCATTTTCTGCAGTATGAATGCTTACATTTTTGTTGTTGAGAAAAAAAAAAGATGGCTTCAACAGATATAGACAGCTCCTCATCCTCAGGCATTGCTAATGTATATCAATTGCACAGCTCCTGGGATGTGCACAAGCTCGTTGTTCTGTACTTTCTGAAAAATGCAGTTCTTTGTGGATTTTTGCTTTTGTAAACACAGATTAAACAGCACTAAGCAGACTATTAAGACAATATTTCCAACACATTTCTTATGTGAGAAAGGCCTTCTCTGTATCTTTTCAAAAGCCAAAGTAAGCTTTCAGAATTTGGAAGGGGGGAAAAAACCACAGAGATCATAGAACAAACTTAGCATTATCCTCAACTTTACATGTCCAGAGGAAAACAAATCAAAATGAATGTGATTGAAAAAAGAGTAAATGGACATGGCAGTATCACGCAGAAGACATAAGTAAGGAGAGATTTGATCCTTTTATAATATTCATATGGTATTTAACAAGTCAAAGCTCTGTGTTTGTCAGGCCAAAGCCGAGTGCTGGTTCACCAATAAACATCGTCTGTTTGCACAGACTGGAATAAACAAGCACAGATATACAGATAAAATACAGAGCTGAATCCTCCCTAACCCCTGCTGATACACTCTAATTCCCAATTGTTCATACCCTCATGCATTTTTTTAAGGTTTTTAAACACCTGATTCTGCAACCATCACTTACACCTTATTTATTCTCTAATCTCATGCTTTCTGATAGGAACAACTACTCAGGGAGTTGATTACTCTACTCAGAAGACAGCAGGTCACAGGCCCTGGCTGCACATGGGACATTTAGTGCCTACCCTGAACACACTGTGGGATCTTGGTGATACAACTGTCAAATCTACCTGATGCTGTCTACTCTGGGAATAAAGCCTGATCTTATTTATACCTCCTATCCAAGGACCATATTTCCCTGCCATGTCTCTTTAGCTGTAAAAATTAAGAACAGTCTGATCAGCTGCATAATATTTCACATTCAAATATAAAACAGAGGACTTAGATCATTAGTCACTCATCACATTAGATTCTCTTGAATCTTGAAAAGAGAACAATAAAATACAAGAAACTGCAATTCTCACATCCAAAGCCACACCAACAGCCTCCCCCATTTTTTACACCTGTGCCATGTGCAAGATGGACAGGCAGTTCCTGCATGTTTCCCCCATATCTGCAGAATGGCTGGATTCAATAGGCATGAGGTTGTACATCTCAGTAATTGCTTTTCAGCTAATTCTGAAAGTGGTGTATTAACAACTGTTTTCAGTAATGGCAATAAGTATATTTTAATTACACTATTTCAGCTTGCTAATTAAGTGGACAGATTAGCAATAGATAAATATCCATTATTTTACAGAGCTAATAAAGAACTTTCCTCATCTGAGATGTGCACATAGTTCCAGCTAGAATTTTCCTGAAGAAATGCAGCCACAGGTGGGCCAGCTAACCCAGGGAAAACCCACACCCAGGTACATCTGCTGTCACTTGCCTCACAGATATTCAGCAGAAATGGCAGCCCTTCATGTCCCTCTCCACTCTGACAGAGTTCTGAATTTCTACCTCCAGCTACACAGCTGGCAAAGAAGATTTTGACTGACAAGAGAGATTTCTCTTCCACACAACTCAGTATCTCCTGTAATGGCTGTTTAGGTTGGTACTCTTTAAAAGTCCTCTTTAAAAGTTGATCAATTATGAATAAATACTCCAGCATTTTCAAGTCACTGATTTTGCATTTACCTATACTGCACACTAAGGGTTCATCAATGCATGTCACTAGGATACAAACTAAAGACTATGCAGTGAACACATGAGCAAGCTGTCCCTAAATGACCTTGATTTTCAGCCATGTAACTTTGCTTGCAGGTCCACCATGCATTAATTTGGGATGCTCCATGGATCATTACATACTGCCCCTGAATTATTTACTTACTTCACTCGACTGCCATCTATTCTCTCTCAGACTTTGAGGGAAGAGCAGCATGTGAGAAGCATGTGGGTGGTTCAATACACAAGGCTGTATGATAGGAGACCATGGTTAGAAATTCAGTGTACAGCTAATTTACAGTGTCACTTCTCTGGGCCTTCATTCCTGCTTTTGCCTGATTTAGCTGTGGAGATTATAAATTGTGTAAGGCAAGAACTGTCCTTCAGCTGCTGGGTCAAAATTAAAAAAAACTTACTGATACTTGCTGTAGATAAGGAAATTGTTAAACATTATAGGCTATCTTTAAGAATGTGTCTTCATACAATGGGTGACAGGAGCACCAGGTTCTCACTGATACTTCCTGTTATCAACCCTGTTTCAGTCTGCTCACTCGTTTAAGTACAAAGCCCCCTCAAGCACTCAGCCCTAACAAGGCAGCCACCTCCTACTCCCATTCAAATCCAGCTGTCTTTGTATTAAAGCATACGTACAATGTCATATTTTTTTCCAATAAAAGGAACTATTTACCTCCTCTTGGACTGGTTAAATCTATTTTTTTATTATATCTCCTCAATTTACAGTTTCCTGGTTGATTTGACACTTATTCAACCCTCTCTTGCCCAGTTACTCCTCTACTACCTCCAGTTAGGGAGGATGAATCAGGCTGAAGGGTGTACCCTTACACAGAAGTGTAAAATACAACTACTGCCATCTTTCAGCCCAACACCAGTTTCTCCCTGTTTTCCACTGCATATTTCATCTCTGAGTCTTCAGTTTCCTATTGACTTTGGACCATCCCAGAGGCTTTCCCAAGGGTAAGATGATCAGCACAGTAAAGTTCAGCTGCACGGCTTCATTTGCTCCGATGTAATTTGATAACTATGCGTGCTGACGTAAAATGCTGGCCACATCACACTCACTAAAATGAGTCCTATAAATTACAGTCTGCTTCTCTCCCAGAGCATGGCAGTGCAGTATGGGCCCTGTAGGTGTCCCAGCAGCTTATCCCACCTCGTCATCCTCATGGGACAGGCTGGCATAGGATGGCCATTTAAAGTCTGTGATGGTGGCATTCTGAGGCAAACGGGAAGGATCTGCAGGAAACAGGAACGCTCAGCTCCTGGGCAGGCTGTAAGGGTTGGGGCCACCCTTGGCTGCTGCCTGCTCGTGAGCAAGCAAATGTCACTTGCACGTGCGCTCATCACCGTACAGCGCTCACAGGCAGCACAGCAGCACGCTCAGGCCAGAGCAGAGACACAGCTGCTCCAAGACCTCAGCAGAAAGGAGCTCAGATGTCCTTGCAGCAGCAACCACCCCTCTGGGGACAGGAGATGGGGCTCCAAGATGCTATTCCCAAACCCACCAGTGATTCCATCTTCTCATGGTCTCACTTGCCTCATTTAGGCTACAGAAATAGATTGTTACCTTCTCTATACTTTTTACTTACGGTCTTGGCAGAAGAAATGATTCCCAATTTTGTCTCACAAATCTAAAGGATTAGCTAAACTGGTCTCCTACAGCTGCACCAGTGGGGAGTGGCAGAAGCACACACCGAGGGACAAGCATTTGATGAGCATCCATGCAGGGATCTCGCCTATTGGCTTTAAAACTGGGATTTTTAAAGCCTGAGCTTCTGCTTTAGTAAAACGATAGTGCAGGTCTGACAATAATGGCAAGAAATACATCGGGTTCTTGGGTATCTTATTAATGAGAAACATTAAGCTGAGTAAGTGATACACTTTGGCTTTCATTGAACCACCACCCACAAATAAATATACTTGTTCCCATGAATAGGGATTCATTCTTCACTTGAATGAGTCTATAATTTAATCCATTGTTACACACTAACCAGAGCCAATATTTAACATCTTTTCTAATCAAGCTCTAATTTAATATTTTTAAATTTCTTTTGAATTAGTTGAAATCCTTTCATTTATTTCTTTTATGAAGGAAAGTTCTTTTTTTTTGCCTATGATTGAGTTTGATGTGGCTTTGTTAGAGCTCTCTTAAGATATACAGTACACATTTTTATTCTTCTTATCTAAGTTTCCAGGACTTGATCAGTAGTAGAGCATATTTTTCTATCCAAGAACTAACCAAATTTATTCAACAGATTATACATTAATTTTTACCATTAGAACATAATATGAGCAGATAATCCACAAAAATGCTTCAGATTTTTTGAAAGTGAATTTAATTATAACTAGTAATGTGCATTTGAGAATTATAATTATGAAAAGTCATGTTCTATAAATCTGAAATGACAGATTATATTTCAAAGCCTTATTGCAGAGGAATTAGAGTACCGATTTATTAGTTGTAAATGTCTGATTATTGCAGCTTTGCTAAAAAACATGATCACAGCATATTCTAGCTGGATTTAACATGTTTAATCCTTCCAACAAGAATCATATTTTGAACAGAAAGCAGGACTGTGTTAATTTGTTTATGAGACAGATTTAGACAACTAATCTTTGTCTTATGATCCCTGAACAGTAATAATTTAAAAATACTTTACATACTTGTATTTTTCCAGTTGCAGACTACAGCTGATTATGAAATTTACATTCATCTATAAGCACCATGATTATCACTTGGCTTTAGGAATGGTGCTTCCCATTATTTCTGTGCTACTGAGGGACACCCTGCGCACACAAAGCCTGAATCACCTCCACTAAGGATTTACCCAGTCATGTGGAGAAAGTTATGGAGAGCAACCACAATCTGGGCATTTCTCTTCTGCCTCTCCCCACACAAGCACTACAACTGCTCTGCAAATCCAAAAGTGCCAAACAAACTTACTGTGCTTGCATTGACTGAAAACAGGAGGTGAGAAACAGACCCCAGGACTAACATTTGGCATGGATGTACATGTTTTACTTCCTTTCTCAGGAAGACATTTCTTCCAAATGCTCACTAAAAAACAAAGGCAACATAAGTGGTGCACAAGCCTACAAATAATCTGAATTCTTCTCCTTTTTGTAAAGAGAAAACACATTTCTGCTATGATGATAGCAGGCTCCTAGAGGCTTTAAAAATGCCTTGTTGGTATATAGGTACAATCAGAGCGATAAAAAGGAAACAGATTTTATTCAGTAAGAACTGAAAGACCCCATTACAGCCTTGCCATTCAGTTGTCTATCAAGCTGCAGTACATGGCACATATTTGCTGCTACATAGTTTCTAAAAATAGATGAATAAATAAATTTAAAAAAATCTGATGACAGCCTGAACTTCAAAAACCCCATCTCACTTTACATCAAGTATAGTCTGGCAGCACTTGGCAATCATTGATTTCACTTATTTATCACAGGTGCTGCAAACTGAACTGCAAGTAGAGTAAGCTGGTTGCGGGCTACAAGCAATCCAGCATGGTTTTTTAAAACAATATTACAATATTTTAGCAGTCAGCTGTTTCCAGTGAAAAATCAGAAGCAACAGACTACTTGCTCAGCACCAAAACATGTGGATTTCCTGGAAGTCTTTTCTACAGCAGATATCACAGCCTGTATAGCTTATCTCCAGTGGGGGACCCATTTGTTACCATGCTGGAGTTACTCGAGGTGGATTGCAATCTTTAGACCTTGCCATTAAGTACTCCTGACAACAGACAATTTTCTTACCAGCTTTATAGCTCATTGGAGCTAATGAAGAAAATCCTGGTTACAGAAAATAACCAAATCACCTCTGCAAAGGATAGAGCTTGGCAACGTGACTTCTTTAACATGGACGCTGACCTCACACACAGGGTACCTCATTTGTGCTGTACTCAGGTCTGCTTCGTCCCTGGGGGGTTCACAAATGTGCTTTCACCAGACCTGTTTGTCACCCATCGTGACCGACTGTGAGGAGAAGCAGCTTGAAGAAACTTAGGCTGCAGCAGTTTGACTGAGCCCAGCAGGACCACTCAAGGAGCAAGATGCTCACCAGGGAGGATTGCAGACTTCAATTCACATATTTGATGTGCAATGAACTGGATTTCTTTGAAAAATGTTAACTGTACCCTTCACTGGAAGATTAAGATATACAATAAAAATGAGAAATATTTGCTGGTCTTTCACTGATTTCCCTTTTATTTTTCTATGTATATATTCAGCCAGAGAGCAGAATAGAAAAAGCTGCACTATTCTCTTAGAGACAGCATAGATCATTCTTTGTGTTCAGCAGAGAACCTTTTCAGCTTCCCAAATAAAGAATAAATCGGAGAGCCAGACTTTTTATGTTTTCCCTTATGATAAAAGCTTTCTGATGCCCTTTAGCAAAGACAGAGAATATACACACACACCTCAGCCAGTATAAGACAGCAAAACCTACCTGAGAAACCAGGCAAGTATATTGTCCCATGCTGAGCTCCATGAGGTTATGGTTACACTCCTAATTTAAAGCTGGCTCAGATGTGTCTATGTGATCTACAGTTCTGCATGACTGTGCAGTCACATCCAAAGAAACGCACAGAATTTTTTGGAAGTTGCCAATCCAATTCCAGCAAAGTCAAGAGGCTTGCTAACAAAAAAAACCATAAAGTTTAGAAAATCTTACAGAGCTATTTTTCTGGAAGGTTTAAGGCAAGTGCTCACCTACCTTCATTCAGAATTTGACCTCTCATGCTTAGTTTTCAAATAATTGGTAGACTGCACAGCTAGTAAAATTGCAGCAAGTTGATTTTAACAAGGACTTTATATGATCCATATATTATATTCAGCATCTCTTAGAGCAAAAGATGGGATGTAAAAGCTGTTACAGTTTTTCTCAGTCTATGCAATTGGGTTATTCTGCTTCTCTTCAGAGAATCCAAATGTATGCATGGTAGGCCAAATTGCTCCCTGGGGTTGTTTTATTTGCTTGAAGGGACAAACTTGGCCAGGAATATCTTAGGACAGACTCCAAGTACTCTAATTCTGCTTGCATTATGTTCCATTTTCTCATTTTTGTGTTTTCAGTATTCATTTCATCCTTCTCCAGCTTCTTTTTCCAACTCAGCAGTTCTTACACTGAGCTGCTCAGCATTTTGCCGTGGTACAAATATCCGTGCCCTGATATCTCTACACAAGTCAATGACTGAAAGAAACAGCCTGATACAGTTTCATCCACCCCCAAGGGAATGCAAACAGCTAAAGCCGGTTTTGTGTGGGCAGAGATACAGGCTAAGGTGGAAGTGATCTTAGGGTGCCTTTTCCAGCCTTCTCCTTTTGCTAAATAAGCACCAATCTAATACAAATTCTGGATGCTCTGCTACCTTTTTTATTTTAGCCTTACCAGGCACACACACATCCCCACCACCAGGCTGCAGAAATATTTCTTGGCAGCATTTTTACCACTCTTCTACCCTCAGTTTGTGAGCACGCTGAGTTGGAATACGTTTGTTATATTATGGTTTACTCCAGATAAGACAGAGAACAGTCCTGTGGGACAGCTTTACAGCTTGTGCAAGCAATCATGACTAAACTGAAATTAGTGGCACTCTCACATTTTATACTTGGTACGGGCCAGATACCCAACAAGTTACTGGGAAGTATTTCCAGAGAAATATCTGAGTGCAACATTCACCCAGCTCTTAGATTTTGGTGGTTGTTTTAATGGATTCAAAGAACAGACTACAATTGAAATGCACTTGAGGACACCTCTGAGTCTTACCCAGGCTGGTATGAGGAAGACAATTGCTGCTCTGGTAGCTGGCATGAATTTACACAGCTATCCTACACTTGGTTTTCAGGCATTTAGGGGAAACCATCCATGTCCCCCGTGCTTACTGTAACCATCAAAGGCAACTGAGGATCACAGAGGACTGGAGAGAGTGATATAAAGAGGGAAAGACAGTCTTTTCTTGGAATCATTTAATAATAAAATACCACAGTACCAGCAATCTAGTATATATGCCAGGAAATGCCTCCCTTCTCACCCCAACACTTTTGAGCAAAACCAGGTTTGTCAGTATGGCTAAATCCAAGGAATGCCTATGGACATGCTGAGCATCCTAGTTCAAGAGCAGGTTTGATTACTTGCTACATAATAATAAATTATCCAAAAGCAACCTTTGAAGACATACAACCCCTAACACTTTAAAATTAAGACTAAATTCAATTTAGAAAAATTGTAAAACAGTTTCCCTGAAATTAATCTTAAATGAAGTTTCTTGCTTGGCCTCTCGCTCGCTGCAGATAATCAATCTCGACGCGGCTGTGTGAGAAACAGAGGCTACTGAAAGGGAAGTGAAATTAAAGAAAGGAGCTAGGCCAGGAAGATGAAAAAAGCTATCTAATTATCAGCATTTTATTAGAAACAATTAACTAATATTCAATTAGTTGCCACCACTGAAGCAAAGTGACAGTTAGGAAAACAGAAAATGAACCTTGGCGAGGTGTTCGTTTTGTAATAAATGGGAGATGAGGGGAATCATTTATTGGTGGTTTACCCCTGGTCAGAGCCTTGGGGCAACTCACCCAGCGGGAGGCAATGGGACTGGCTGGTTGCCAACATTAACTGTACTTATTACATTCATCCCATGCAGAACACATCCATCTCCTGCTCTGCCTTGACATCCCATTTATTCCGAGATTCATTTGTCATGTCCCCAATCACCAAAATGAATAGAAACTTTCCAGCATGATGGATTGTGGTTCTAATTAGGACTAAAGAAAAGATCCACACTCAAGTAGAGCCCTTTTTCTTTTACTTCTTCTCCTAATAAAATAGTATTCCTAGCCAACTTTGTGACTGATGTCCTTTCATGGTGGTTGTCCACTGTAGGTCACCCAGTCAAAAAGAAACAGTAGTCCTTCCAGAATGGATTTTTCCTCCCCTAACAACTACACAAATTATTATAGAAAAAGTCTAGACACACTGAAAACCTTGCACACACAGTTTGTGGATGTGCAGCAGACGTCTAGAATTCCAAACTTTGGACAATGTTTGTCCCTTTTGTGTCTCAGAATTTCTTTTAACAAAACGCAGATAAATAGAAACAGCCAGAATGAGGAAAAAGCTGTAATAGGCCTGGCAACTATTAAAATTGGTGATAAACCTAATTTTTGTTAACCAAGTTAAATTTGATGTCAGCATTTTAAAGTAATGGCACTAAATAGTGCCACTATTTCAAACTCTAAACTAAGGCTAACATAATTTGGTTGTGTTACCTCTTATTTCAATATGTATATCAGAAATAAACATATGCCATGATACAACAGAGACTTTTTTAAAAGTACCCTCTGAGATGTTTATCCTGTTTCTCACATAGGGGTGTTTTGAATAATTGTGTCTTTAATATTACAAAAATGCAATTTCTTTTATAGCAATCTTCCCATTTTTCTGTACGCTGGTATATCTCTACTGCAGAAGAATACCAGACCAGGACAGGACAAAGGAAAAAATATGGTGTAGTGAGGGCAGCACTATTTTATTTGAAAAACTTTTAAAGTTAGGGATAACACCTTAGCTAGTAGTAAGTGAATAAAAAATGGTCGTACCAAAAGTGGAGTACCTTAATAAAGAGATTAGCATGAATGGAAAAATCACCCATTTTAAATTGCTTTTAAAAGTCAAAAGAAAGAAGACTGCAGTTACAAAAGAATTCAGGAATGCATGGATACATGAAGACTCCAAGAAACTAAAATAGCCTGATGACTGTTTAAAAACAACAAGAACGGTGTAGGTTCACTTACCACACAACACGCTGCAAGTATTAGGTACCAACAATCTGCAACAAAATTTTTCATATTTCAGAAGATGAGCATCCTGTCCAACCTGTTATCTGTACTACCTTGACCTAGCAGAACATGAAACTTCCATTAGAAACAATGGAAACAATTCACAAGGACTCTGTCTTAATACGTACTATTTAAAGTACAAGTATTTTTGGACAAGGAAAAAAACTATTTCCTAACATAAAATATTTGGGATTATCTTGAAATTTAATTTTAGCATTCTCTGTAAAGTTTAAATAAACGAGATGTCAAAAGAAATTTCAGTGCAATAAAGCATATATATTTCAAGGCTGGATGAAAAGCCCAAATTTACTGTGCAGCACTCACCAGGGAAGTATGATGACCTGTATTAGGTCCAATTTCTCATGGCCTTGTCCAGACATGTGATGCCCATGCAAAGATACCCAGCCAAACAAACACAGAGCAGCCCCTCCACCACCACGGCAGGGAGAGCTGGGCAACTTCTGTTTGTAACTGTGGTCTTTATCTGATTCTGCACACCACGGTTCTCGTCCCCTGCCAGTTACTGCAATCAAAACAGAGATCTCTTTTTTTCTCTTGAGTATTTTTACCTTTAAGAAACTATGATTAACTTGATGTGTCAGAAATGTAATTTTTTGGACCATAAAAGCCAAAAGAGATGTTTTCTTTTCCTAGTGCTAGAAGATACCCACCGAGTATGTATACATGTAAGAACGGCTATGGAGTTTGCTACGGAAACTGTTCATTAGGTAGGAAGGGAAATGGGTAATTACATTATTGTTTACTCTTATTTGATAGCAAAACTGCTTATGAACCTGGTTATGTGTTTTTAAAATGCCTGCTCTAAATACACACACTATATAAACACACAGAAAAACAGGTTATTAGGTTTTGCCAAAAGCCCACTAATTTAGGTAATACTTTCAATGACACTTAGATTTTTTTCATGCTTGCTTGAGCCTGTGCTGGTACTGAACTGTTTCCCACTCAAGTACTTTCCCAAACCAGGATTTGATCCTTTCTATTTTTTCTCATTCATGAACATGCAATGGATTTATGACAATAATCCAGTGTTCTGATCCAGCTTCTGAATCATTCTGTACAATACTGAAATAGTCCCAGAAACAAAAAAAGAAATCTAACTTTAAACAGCTGTAAAATACAAAATATAGCCACAGAATCATTTAGGTTGCAAAAGACCCTTAAGACCGTTGAGTCCAGCTATGAACATAACGCTGCCAAGTCCACCACTGACCCACACCCCAAGTGCCCTGTTACACTGAGGAATTTTTTCCAGATAGAACGGGGAAATAGCTTCATAGCCTATTGATCTGATTCATCCTATGTCACAGTTCCTCCCATATCACTGTATCCACACACGTCACTCTCACTCATTGCACCAAGATAAAACAAAGTGAGCCCACATGTAGCAGGGCTGCCTTCACCCCAATCCCCCCAAAAAAAGTCAGGTGGTTCTGAAAATAACATAAAAGTGCTTATTTGTTGCTAAAGGCACTGGGACCTCGATGGCTCCTGCACTGGCTCTAGCAAGTTTCCAGTGAGGTACCCTTCAGTATATTCCGAGAATAACACTCCTGCATAATTTAAATGAGCACTATAAATTGTCATTTAAATTGCATGAGAATCTGAGATAAGGTTGGCAGAAGATCCAGAAAGAGCCCTTGAGTGTCAGATTAACACAGCAGGCAAGAGACAAATCCAGGCATTTTCTTTTCTTTTTGACTAAAATCATTCAGAGAGAAAAACCAAAGCTTCTCCAATTCCTGACCTTTCATTTCAATGAAGAACATGCAATCTGCAATCTTCTGCTGTAATTGATCAGTGTTTAAAATGAACAAACTGTAGATTAATATAATATACTCAGGCCAGAAAAGCAAGATTTCGCAGAGCACTCTTCGAAGCAGTTCCCTCGCTTCCACAAAAATGGATAATTTAATCTTTGTCATTGGCCTGTCTCTGTCAAAGAGAACAATGGATAGTCTATTCGCAATTGATGACTATATAGAAATTAATATTAGTAAAAGGTGTCCATTTAGTGTCTCACCTCCTGTGCTAAAGGTGACATCCATGATGGATGCATCCTAAGACAATGGATTTATCTTTAAAATGGAGTAATTACACAGTGGATGCATGGGTGACATAATGACATTGTGGTTTTATATTAATAAAAGAAAGAAATATTCCTTCTGAAGAAGGAAAAAATATTACTAACATGGTCATTTATGAGATTTTGGCAGCTACTTTGTAACTGCAAAAAGCTCTGTTGAATTGTTAAGCTATAAATTACAGTCCTACAGAGTTTAAGCAGTTCATGATCAGCTTTCATGTGACAAATCCTAGTTAAAAAAATTTAAGGTGCTCGTGGGCTCCTAAATCTCCCACCTTTACATGGGGAACTTCAAACTGGGACAGAAGTAAGAGGCAAAGTAGACAAGATTTGAGGGTGGGAATAAAAGGATGCAACTTCTGGGTGCACCACCAGCCCCCCAGGACCACTATTTTTTCTGCTTGGCAGGCAAACATCAGGGCGCTCCCTGAGCCGCCCCAGGAAATCCAGCCTTGCCCAGAGAAGGATTTGCAGAATTGCTGGTCACTGCAGGACCTGAGGGGAACCAGTTTGGCACAGAGGCTACAAAACCAGGCCTCAGGTGGCCAACTCACCGCCCCATGGGTACCAAACAGCATCTGCTCTCAGTGATATTTATTGCTAATAAATGATGCTAATGCTCGGCAGAATGACACCCTTTGGGTGGGGTGTGCTCTGTGAGGTTTTTTCCTTCCCTCCCAAAAACACCCAAGTTCACCCACTAGAAAGACATTCTTTATGTTCTGTACCTGGTGCTCTGTGTGGTCCATACTGCTGCTTTCTGAAAATTCACCACAGTATTCAAAATACAATACCTCATACAGAAAATTTGAAATTAACTTGTTTTGAAGCTTTCTTTAAAACTAAATCTTCAACTAAAGTCAGTCACTTTACGTTGGTCCTCTAAAATGTATAATTTGACTTAAACTAGACTTTTTAATTTTCCCCAACTTTATCCTCAAGAATAACCAGCAAACTGAAGCCAAAACCCCATTATTTGTTTAGTCTCCAGTAATCTCAGCAACTTCAAGCAGTTTAAAAAGCCATCTTTGACAGATGTTTTCAGCACTGGAATCATCTAGATGCTCGGTTTGGTGGGAAGATTTTATTTTATATACATATATAAAAGTATTCTCCATTTTAGCATTTTTAAACCATAAATAACTAAAAGCAAACTGAGACGAGTGCTCTTGTTAGGTCTGATCATAAATTTGCTCAAATGTATTATTTATTAAAACAATAGTAATGTTGACATTATATTAAACAAGAAACTAAAATTAAGCCTCTGTAAATTTGCTGAGGTTTCAGTAAGAATTGACAGCAAAATTTAGATGCCAAAATCATGCAATTCTGAAGGATAAGGAATAATATAAGGTTTTGTTTTAATGACATATCACACTTGGGTCAGTCCAAACTGCTCCAAGAGTTCAAGAATGAATAGTAGTATCCAAACAAAAAACTAATTTGTCATTGTAAGGTAGAGCAGAAAGAAAGCATCCTGTCTCTTATCTCATGAAACCCTTCACTTTGTGCCTGCCCATCAAACTGATAAACCACTCCTTACTAAACCACTGCTCACAGACAAAGTTTCCCTACGTAGTCAGCCTTTACAACAAACTTCTGAAACTGTTGTCTCTGGAGAGCTCCCATTCTCAGTTCCTAAATTCTATTAAAAAGCAGCTAAAAACATTAAATACTTTCCAACTTCTACCTTTCTATTAATCCACAGCTACAGCTGTCACAGGGATTTTATGAGTTAGGCAGCGAGATGGGAGTGGACCATGAAAAACTACATTATGATGTAGTCCACAGCTTGAAGGAATGTGAAGTCTAAATTTAAGAAAAGAACAAATGTTGTCTTTGAGTTTAAATATTCAACACCATTTCTCTTTTTAATTTGAATTAATTTGCTGATCCATGCTTCATATACTTTCCTTTCAAGGCTGACTGTTAATTTAGTAAAGGACACATCAACTGCCCAAAGAGGAAATATTTCCAGCACCAGTTCGACATTCAGCCACCTCTTCCCAGGTCATCAGACTGGAAGCTAATGACTAAACCCATCAACTTCAACTTTTCTGACTTGGTAGGCAGAGGGTTTTTCTTGCAGGATTTTCCTGAAATGTATTTCAGGAGAAAAATTATGGAACAAGGCCAACAGTAGAGATTTGGTGTTTCTCCAAACAAATTTTCACTTTCTTCATGTGAAAAAACTTCAGTAAAATTTGAAATATTATCTTGAGATTTTCAATTACTTTCAATTCATTAATTATCTTATTCGTGCCACTCATTTCAAAGCACAGAAGTGGTTCAGGTCTTTAAAGGACACAATCAGCAATAGCAAGTAAGAAGAAATCTGCAAATTCAATTCCACGAAGATTATGAACTACAAAATACACCCAAATAAAACGGTTTGCACAGCTGTAAGCAATAACTTAAAAGACCATACCAAAGGTAAACAAGAGGCACCGAGTTATTCAAAGGAATATATGAATAGTTTATAAAGTCTTGTTAAAATTATGTTGCTGTTATTATGAAAATGGTGCACCATGTCCTTATGATGCAGGAAAAACTGTGCCATTAAGTGAGAAGAACAAAACTTTATAGTGGGGAGAAATCAAGTTTTCTGAAGGATCAGCCAAGGTTGAACTAGTACAACTGCAGGAAAGCTAAGAGATAAAATCCAGACCTGGATTATTAGGATTTTTTCCTCACTCTTCGAGTCTCTCCTTGCCCAGAAAATGAAGAATTTTGCTCCCAAACCAAGCTCATATGTTTTTTCAGAAGCAGCCTCCTCCTCAAAGTGATCCCAGAACTGAAGGAACTAGTGACTACACACAACTGTTTCTTATCTATGAGGTTTTATATGCCAGTGTCAAAGGCAAGATTTTAAGATTTAGAAAGTGGAACCAAGGTTAAGTCTGGGATTTTGAGACCTAAAGAACTTAAGCTTTAAAGTTCTATTGAAGCAAATTGATTTAGTTTAATTCAATTTAATGATAATGTTAAAAGGATCCCTTCAAATTTGTTTTAATAAACAAAACAAAATTTTGTTTTATCTGAAACCTGTTTTGTCCCCTTTAAGGCCTCTGACCAGAAGGCATAATTTCAGTATCAGTCTTTCAGATATTTCTTACTCTTGCACCACACCTTGATCTGGTAAATTGACTTTGCAGCCTTCAACCATGATTTCATGTTTATCAATATTGTTTGTTCTTCCCTCTTAAAATCACCTACCAAAAATATGAAATCACTAAGAGAAAACTGATAACTCAGAAGTCTATGGGCTGCACCCACCTGGGCTTCATGTCACACTCAATCCCTTACACAGCGCACAAAGCACTGGGCCAAAACAGCACTGATTTAAACTCACTTTGCCTTAGCATAATCAACAAAACAAGGTTTAATCCTATGAAAACTCAAGCCTGGCTGTTTTTAAAATTCTATTTTCAGCCAAAAAGACAGCCACTGGGAAAAATTCAGTAACTGATGAAGTTCTGTAGTCTCATTTTATTCACTGCCTTCAAAAGTTTTAATAAAGTTGTAGTTATCACAAACATTTGCCTCCACAGAGACTTTTCTGCTTTGAAAATCACCAAAGTGCTCCCAGGCTCTCTTATCCTGGTATTTCATATAAACATACAAAGTGCAATCTGTGACACAGAACCAAGGGTCATTTAGAGGTCTTGTGCCATGTTGAACTAATTACAAAAAAATTGGCAAGAAAGTAACACATGACAGTTTTATATATTTCAAAGATACCTTCTGCAGAACACTCAGAAAGAGTCCAAATGAACAACAAAAGAAAGACTACAGAAGTCTATAAAAAAATTTAACCTTTTTAATTTTTCAAGTTCTCATAACAGTTACTTTTTTACCATTATGAACACAAACTTTTGGGTAGCTTCTGGTGTAAGCAGCATCATCTCCTTATCATGAGCAGATTGCTATTCCCACTGCACCACCAATGACAATTTTTCAAATGTTCCAGGCACAGGGGTTATAATTGGATATAATTCGCACTGACCTCACCTCAGCAAAGGCAGAAAGAAAAAGCATCATCCTTTCTCATTTCCAAGTGTATTACCTCTCCCCAAACCCCATTATCAGAAAACTCCTTGCTGTACCTAATAGCTCTGTGATGTTTGTTCTGGGTGCTTCCTCCACAACTAAATCTTTTCACACTTCACAGCCCCTCGTGCAAAGGCTTTTTGCCCAAATACCATGTCTTACCTACTTTGTTTGGTTTGACTGTCACTTAAAAGCTGTTTCTTTAGAGGAAGCACCACACACAGAGCAATGGTGCAAGCAGCAGTGAGGGCAGGGTGCGAGTGCCCAGCTGCTCACACAGCCCCTGCCCAGGGAGCTGCCTGGCCCTGGAGCCGGGCTGGGATGCCACCATCCCTCCTGGACACACAACCTCAGCGTCAGGAGCTCCACAGCTGGAGCTGGCCAAAAGCGCCTCTCCTTTTCCAGGAGCCTTCCCCATGCCAGAGGCCATCTACAGATACTGGGTTGCTGCTGGAGATTCAGTTTGTCACTGGAGGAGAACTGAATATTCAGGCAATAGCCACAGACACACGATTTTTCTAGGCAATTGCAAACAGATTCCTTTAATGGTCTCCAACCTTCTGATTTGCAAACACCAATATATATATTAAGCGGAAATCCCAATCCCAGAAGAATTACGCTATGATTTTGTTATTTTAGTTATCCATTGCAAGTGCCCTAGTGATGACCCATACAGACTGAAAAGCAACAATATGTTTGACATTTGTATGTATATATACCTGTGTGTATAATCTCGTGAGAAAATATTTTCAGATACTAGAGCTTCAAACACAAACAAACCACCAAGACTGTCTTAAAAACAGAAGAAGGAGTAATTAGTATGGCCTAAACATCAGTACTTAATTACTAAGAATAAAAATATCCCTGTTTCTCAGCAAAAAATAAATTAATATCTCAAACTGGTTCTAGTATAAATAAGTTTTTTTAAAAAATCAAAAGCTAAAGCACTAGTTAGCTGAAAATATAGGACTCTTAAAATAGGTTTGAGCTTTTAAACACAGATATTCATGCAACTCTAAATTCCCTACCAGCTTTGCAGTTGTACAGGATGCAACCAGAAAGCAAACATTGTATGACAGGAGGAAAAATAAGGTATTTTATATGGGACAGATGTTGAGATGTTGCTTTTTTGGCAGTCTTTCCTCCTGTGATCATGTTTGCTTTTATACCGAGGGCCAGGCAAGTCAACCTTTCTGAGCATTGCCAAAAGCCCCTCCTTAGTCCTACTGCTACATCTGCCATCCAGAGCAGTCAGCACCTCGGCAACTATCCATCCAAGTCATAAAAATTCACATATTTTACATTTTCAATCCCACCAGAGTCTACAAGTTACATACAGATGGTTAGAAGAGCCCAACAAAGGAGACACCCAGGTCAATAAACCAGAAAGCAAACAAACCCCCTGAGACAAATGTCTCTTTTCACCACTTTCATAGAAATTTCCCTGTCCTTGAATCTGCGTTTTAATGGATGTGATTATCCACACAATGCGAAGCCATACATCGATAAAAGAACAGTTGTAGAAAGACAACACCAGGCTTGCTGATAGAGATGAAGAAAGTCAACAGTCCTGTGGTTGCCCGTTTATCTCCTGATGCTTTACACCTTTGAAGTGACTTGGAGCACTGCTGATGCACAGGTAGAGGGTACTGAAGTCAGGGTGAAATGATCATGGCAGGAACTCACTGCTGATCACAGCAGTGACAACCTGCACCTTCCCTTCCCAGTCTTCTATATTTAGACCCAGATCAGTGCTTGGATACAGAGCATAAAAAGGATTTATGTACCACTGAAATATAGATGTGATTTGCAGAAAGATCATGGACACCACATGAATACTAATTTCTCTGACAAATAATACCAGCAGGGGCAATCCAAAAGGGATGATTGCACATACATTACGACCAAGTTCACACATTCGATGACTGAACAATATTTTGGCACAACATAACCAAAATGAGTGGATGACAAAGGAAAGGAGACCACCTCCATTCTCCAAAAAGGCTGAAAAGCTACACATTCTTTTTGGCTACTAGTTCAAAATACATTTTGCTGCATTTTTGCTAATAACAAAGCAGCACCTGTGCAGGCTTTCGTCCTCACAGCTTCATGACAATGCTAACTATGAAAGATGCAGTAATAATTCACATGGTCCCTACAAAGCTTATTCAGCTTTCTTACTAGCTGAAAAGGGTTTTGGTTTACTCGATGGAGACCACTCAACATAGTGTTTACATTGCTCTAAAAGGGCACATCAACCAGTACAGTTATGAAACCAGTGAAAATCCTTCCAACATGGAAAGCTGGAGCAGTCGTTTTTTCAAGACATGCAACTTACCATACAATTTTATTTTTTCTAGCTGACTGTCTTAGCTTGAAAAACAGAGGGAGGGCAGTCAGAGAAAAAAAAAAGCCATGATCATGTGTGGGAATGCACAGGTACAACTAGACTGAAGGAAACATTCAGATTTGTAGCATTAGTGGAAAGTAGTTTCATTTTACCCATTCCTTTCAACTAGACTGCCTGTACAGAAACCGAATTTCAGACGAGATAAAGACCCAAGCAGTCAGGGTTTAATGGCAGCTCAGGTACAAAGGATGCTTTTCAAATTTTCATTCTAAAGTCACAATGGGGAAATTAGATTTCTTTTCCCAATGATCTCATAAAAATCAAGAGTTTCTCCTTCAAGCAGCAGGTGCCCATCCTTAAGATTTACTTGCTAATAAAAATACTAAAAGCTTCATATAACTATCAATTGCAAGCAAAATGGTGCAGTTAACTTTTCAAATATGTTTGAAACACAGCCTGAATGCTATCCCAGACAACTCTTATGTTTCCATTTTCATTTAACTTTGATACAGAATAAAAGACATGAGCATACAAATACAGAAGTATACTATTAAACTTGTTAAATATTTCGCTCGCTTTTGGCTGAGTAACATCGTGTGCAAAGCAATAAAAATTGAATTAAGGCAAATTTGAAATGCTCTTTGTTTTTCTGTTGTTTTAATTTCCATTTTTCATGTTTTTTCCAGAGGCTGGTTTTAGCCTATTACACACAATACCT
The DNA here is from genome assembly GCA_013400915.1 of Pardalotus punctatus. NCBI lineage: Eukaryota > Metazoa > Chordata > Aves > Passeriformes > Pardalotidae > Pardalotus > Pardalotus punctatus. The sequence goes on from VZTX01015207.1 coordinate 98,517, forward strand.
GTCTGTTTCTTGTCCTGTCAATCATCTGGCCATATATTTTACTGTTCATTGATGCTTGTAGATCTTTAGGTTTTGTAATCTGCAGCAAGCAATATGAAATATATTTGTTGATCTTAAAAAAATAAGTCATTCATAGAGATGTGCACTAGTTTAATCAGAGATATAAGTATTAAAATTTCTGCTAGCTTTGTGCAGCAGGGTTCGGCATAGGAGTTTTTCAGACACTAATGGGAAGCTGGTGGCAAACCCTGCAACCATTACCCGCAGCAGATCAAGATTTTTAAACACATCACTTCTTTTTCAGTCATTAGTGTCTTCTTAAAACAACATCATGCTTTGTTTCCTTGATCAAAGCCACAGACTTAGGAGTGTGAAAATAAATTTCACTTTGGTGTGTTCCTTTCAAAACACGTCAGTCTCATAAGCAGGCTAATCTTTGGTGATGTATTATGATGGATTGTGCTTATCCATGCAAATTGTCTAGATAGACAGTTTGCCACTCATTAAAAGGGATTATTCTCCCCCGCACACACCAGCACCACATGTGCTCGCACAGGGTGAGAGAGAGATGGGCCTAAACGCTCACATATGGGTCTTGAGGAAACGCTGCTTCCCCTGGTTCAGGCTCAGGGCTCGGAGCGGTGGTTTGGCGAGGCTTTGGAGACACCTACCATTTCACAGGCATCCTACAAGGGACACCTCCAGCGCCTGCACAGCCACACAGACATGCTGAGCTGCTCTAGAATGACAAATTGCTGCTCTAAGGACCAGCTTTGAAACCCATCACATCTGGATGACCATCTCATCCTTTATAGCACCTTTACACACAGATTATTATTCAATAATCTACTAAAGAACTTCTTCCTGTTTTTATGGGATCAATATCTCATTTCTTGACTTCGGCAGAGTTTTATTTGAGTAAAGGCATGGTATTATCCTGTAACTGCTTCAAGAGCTCAGGTGTTTCCCTTCAAATATAGTACAGCTCTGACTTAGTTTAAAAAAAAAAAAAGGAAATATTTAAACTACCCCTACATTTACATAGTTTAAAAATTCTTGATTTTCTATTTGTGTTCTCTATTCTATGTTATACAAGAGAAAGCCTCTACATTATGTAAATTAGGGCATAGCTTGATATTCCAGAAAAAGGTAGAATCCTTCATCTGGGGAAGGAAGAACCTATCAGTGAAATTACTAACCACAGCTGATCTCCTGTTAAATCCCTCCGTGGTCATATTAGAACAAATACCCGATTAATTATATTCTTGTGTGCTGGGATCCAGAATATTTTATTTATCGCCTTAAACTGCATCTACAGCAAGACATCTAATGAGCAGTAGCTTTTCTCAGTAATACAGATAATCTCTTTGCAGAGAATTAGTTCTTGGAAAGTAGAAATGCACCTTTTTGCAAATTCCATTTTATACTTTCAACTCCCAGGAGAATGGGGAGTGGATCATAAGGAAGAAAGGGAAGAGGGAAAGACAGATTAAGGATGTTACAGTAATATTCTTTTGTTCAACATCTGCATGCTAGAGAGATTACACAATCTTCAGCAGATCAGCAAAAGAAGATTTGAAGCGACTACAGTTAAACCTTCTGAGCAACTGAAACACTCTGCTTTCCCCTTTACCCTCCACCCCAACCCTTCTGGGTACACAGCTAAGAAATATTCCACGTCCCACCCAGCTCCTAGCATATTCTTTCCATCTTTTAAACCCACTGAATACCATACACCCATGACCTTGGAGTAAACGTGGTGTTAGCAGCACATACTCTAGAAAAGATCCAACATCTGCAGGCAATAGACAAGGGCCCCTCTTCTCCCTCCAACAAGATCAAGCAAAATTCTAGGAAGAATTATAAAATTCCTCAAAGCTTAGCTGGCCTCTATTTTTTTGCATCATAAAACCAGAATACTTAACAGAGAAACATAAGTCTCCATGATTCTCATCTTCAATGCAGTCCATCCAGAAAATGAAAAATGGTGGAGCTTGGGAAGTCACTGGAGGATCCCCAAAGCTTCTGTTTTCCCTTCAATGTAGTGAACATGGAGACAACAAATGTTTTAAAACATCTAAAATAGGAGAGGAACAGCTGACACAGCACAAACATTGGGGAATAACACTGACCAGTGAACATTTCTCATGTCAAACCCAATTTTCTACCACATTGATGATGAAACACTAAGGACCACTACAGCTCCCGTTTGCCTGACACTGCAGAGCAGAGGCCTTGGCTCACACCCCAACAGGCACGTGAATTAATATGGGGCATCCCTTCTCTCCATCACATCTGCTATTCATTTGCTTGTTTGTTCCATATTCCGCATTCACAGCAACATATCTGCTCTGGATGCCACACAGCAGCACGAGAAGCTCGCAACCCATAATCCCCTAGTGATGATAAATCCAGCATGGAAATCTCAAAGGTGGCTGGGCTCAGGCTGGTGCAAGTCCCTTTGTTTTCTGGAGTCTCCTCCAAAGTCCTGTCCAGAACAGCAGCCCACCCCTACAAAAATCATTCCACCCCACAGAGAAACACCCAAACATTTCAATACAAGGATATTTCTGCTTATATTATGTAAACAGAGTGTAGTTTTTTCTTAAATACCAGGCAATTGCTGGGATACTAAAATCCAGCACAACTTCCTTTGCTGACTACACAGTTCATAAGGTACTGCTCAGCCTGTGCAAGCTGACCTACAGGAACACAATGCTGCTGGGAAATAAAAAGAGATCACCCACTTTACCTCTTTAGTACAGCAGAGATTAAAAAATTCCATTCCAAATGTTAAAAAAAAGAAGACTGTATGACCAGGGTAAACCTCCCTCTGCTTTCACAGGTGTGGTCAGCCCCTGACAAAACCCCTTGTGCTAGAGGTGGGTACCGAGAGGACTTGAGCTTACACAAGGTTCACCTGCATGCAAAGGCCATAAGGACTTCAGTGAAGGAAAGAGGATTGGGGTTTTTAGGGGCAAAATAGAGGTTTCAGGGATGAGCTGCCATAACTCCAGAAAACAGGTAATGAAGTAATACTGTGTCAGGCTGCTCTGGACCTCCAGGAATAATTTCCCCCCTTCACAGTGAGGGTGTTGCAGCCCCAGCAGCAGGGTGGAATGTTTTCCACAGAAATCTCAGTGGATTAAGCTGCAGTGGGACAAACCCCCATTTATGTATCACTGCAGCAGATCGGGCTGTAATACACCAACAGTAACAGCCCCACTTTCCATAAAGTAGACAAAGCCTGGAGCCTCCTAAAATGCGCCCCAGCCACGCCTAAAAGAGAGACAAGTTCGATTTTACTACTTGCCTCAGAATCCATTCATGCTATTCTTAGAGTATATTAATAAAAGATAATTCTGCCAAGAACAAATTCCCAAAGATCAACCTCACAAATACCCTTTTTGCAAAAATTTTCTGTGACTTTAATATTTACCACCTAACATTTCACATCCGATAAAAACAAAAGTGCTACTTTGACCTGATGCATAGTAATGTGGTGTGAAGCAACGAGAGTCAATTTACCGGGCATCACCGAGACATAATGTGGAGGAACACTGTGTCGATTTGCAGAGTGAATCAAAATGCCTCAGCTTTCTCCTCTGTGATATCTGCAAATCGCTGAATAATGTGCTTCACTGACCAAGTGAATTATTTTCAAGGAGTTTGGCACATCTTTAATTACAAGATATGTAAAGATGAAATAGAAACACGCTGCACATATTTCTTCATGGCTGCTGAACTTTTCTTATGGAAAAGCACCTGTTTTTATTAAACTGTCTCTAGAAGGAATAAAATGTACGAGGTATAGGTTGACAATATATTTTTCAATGTGTGTTAAGTTACCATCTGGGCAACCTTTCAAGGTATGGATGAACCACATAAAGATATTGAGATATTGTACCTGCACACACAAAGCTACACATACATAATTATACAAATACGTAGAAAATAGATTTCTTCCCACCACAAATGTCTTTAAATTTGGGCAGTATACCAACAGTGTCACAACGTTTTTCTTGCAACCAAGGAAGACTCAAAAAAAAAAAAAAATTCACATCAGGCCCTCTTTACTAAACATTTATGTGCCCTTTATGCCTCAAAAAATCAGGAATTTGCATACTGACAACAATTATGTAAATGGCCTGTTTTGAGAATCAGGTCCCAGAGGATTCCTCAGCTGAAAGCAATTCTCCTTTAAAGGTTTCATCATGGTCCGAATCAGTGGTTCTTGAGACACCATTTTCAGCAATGCAATAAATACCCTGTCAGATTCTTGCTTTGCTTTCCTCTCAAGTGAGGAGCCCTTCTTGCTTTGCAACAGCAGCCCCCAAAGGGTCTCTGTTTGCCAATTTTGAAGGGCTGTAGCACATGACACAGTTTTAAACCTCCACTCTGGGTAAAATGTTGTAGTCTTGACTCAACTGACCAAAATTCATAGCTAACACTGCTTGGAGCAGGAGGTGTCTAGATGACTTCTTGAGGCCCCTTTTAACTTGAATTATTTCATGATCCTACAATCCTCTAATAGCTGAGCCCTCCAGGCTGGGGCAAGCACACTGAAGAAACACATATCCAATAATATTCTGGCCTCCCCCTGAGCTGCTGGACTATTGCAATCATTTAAGTCAGGGCTGCAAGGTTTTATCTGAAGTGAAGATTCCAAACATGCATGACATCAGAAGTATTGAACTGTGCCTTAAATTTTGCAATAAATATTTTGAAGGAAGAGTGCCTTCTCAGCACCTGGGCTGTTAGAGGTGCTGTGCTTGGAAATGCCAATAACTCACCATCAAGGTTTTCATCCTAAGTGCTTATAGCAGAAATAGATAGAGATTCAAGGAACTTCTGCAATGTGCTCAAATGCACATTCCAAGAAACTAGTTTTACATGAAGAAAAACCTGATGTGGTTTGGGTTTTTTGGTTGTATACACCTGCAATCCCTGTTCATGTGAATGCACAATTTAAGGGGTAGGTTTCAATTATTAAATGCATTTCCCTCACATAAAAAGAGGCATATAAGTTACTTTTTAAAAAAGAACCCCTGAAAACTCAATCAAACAAACCACTATTCTCCACTACTGAAACATCAAACTCCGGTTTTAAAGTGGAGTAGAAAGCATAAACCAACAAATCAAGCTTAATCAGCTGTTCTGTTTCTGCAATTGTCTTCTCTCCCTCCCCAAATGCCCAGTGCCACAGATGAGAACATGCAGACCCCAACCAGGAACCTTAACAAACAAGTTCTCACACGAGTTCAGAGGCACAGCCTGGAGAACGTGCACATCCAGCTCTCATCAGCGCTCAGAAGGGCCGGAACAGACTGCAAGGAAACAGCTCAGCACTGTCCTGTACCTCCCCAGCCTGTCACTGCTCCACACACACACAGGTGTGCCTTCAATGCACAGGTTGCTTCAAGTCACCTAAAGTCTCTTTCTAGCATGCACAAAACAAATCCAGGCTGGACAGGGACCAGCAGGTTCACAGCTGCCAAGACACAGAGCAGCTGGCTTTGATATCACGGGTTCAGTCGCATGTGCTGCCAGACCCATAAAGGGCTCTGCCTGGTTTCACTGCACGGGGATATTCACATTCTAAATTACATTGCAGTGATTTCAAAATGCAGTTAGATTAATTGCAGCTCGAATATGCCTGGAGCTGGCACGTGATGATGTCATTCACAGTGACGGCATCACGCTTTCCAGGAACACCTCAGCAGCCAAGGATGGACACCCTGCCTGGAGCACTCCTCTTGTCCTGTTGAGAAAGCCTTGGCCTTGAAAACACAAGTTGACCAACACAGTGAGGGTGTTAAGCAAAAGAAAATAAATCACAGGCTTTAATTCTCAAGTACATTACACCATCTCTGAGTAAAGGTCTCCAGCACCAGGCACCGCAGCCAAAGACCCAGAAGTCAGAGAGCAACAGGACAGCACAGCAACAGCAGCGTCCAGGGGCACCTAGTTCTGAAGCAGAGCTGCTGGGTGTGCAGCTCAGCCCCATCCTGGGACACAAACCAGAGTGCGCCATCTCCTTGTGTGCTTTGATTTATTTTGGAAAGAAACCAAGGTGCAGAGAGGCAGGAAACCACAACATGCTCCCAGAGGTGCTGCAGTCTGAATGGGCAGAGGCCCAAGATTGCAGGGCTTACCCCAAAGCCTGAGCTTCCCTCTGCACAGGCACAACCGCATGAGCCTCGTGCTATTTCAGGGAATCCTTTTATTCCACCAGCTGCTACTACTGAGGTCTGAAACTGAAACTCAGTGTGTGATCTCATGGATGAGTGCAAAGCTCACAAGCTCTCACGTCTTAACAGAGGAGAAGAAAGGCTCTGTTTAGTTGTGCCAGAATAAATGAAGTGCAAAGGTAGCCAGGATGCCTCTTGAAGCTGTTTAGTGCTGGCACTCAATTTGAATCACTCTGAAGAAAAGCTAAGATTTCCTAGGGAAAGTACTATGCCTCAATGCCTTTAAACTAGCTTTGTGCTTCTGTGATCCCGGGCTGCTGTGCACTGCAAGGACGTGGACAGGCTGCCTGCTTCCCTGGGCTGTTCTCTGCACACAGCAGCACGAGCATCTTTCCCCAAAGGGATGTGGGGCTTTTCAGACACTCTTTCTGCTTTTCCTACACCCCGGGCAGAGTCTGTGAGGGGCAGGAGCAGGGGCTGAGGGACTTGTCCTTGCTATTTTATGGCTGTTTTTCAAGAGACTCATCTGGAAATGTCGCTACTGCTGTGTTCAGACAGAGAAAAAGGGAAGAAGAAAAAAACAGCAACAGGGTGGGACAGAGACCAAGTGTTCAGACAAATTTATGCTCTATAACTTAAGGACAGTTTTTCAAAACTTGTTGCAACATCAATCTGCTGGGAAACTAAAATATTTTGGACAAGACTGATGGTCTGTATTTTAAAATTCAGATTTATAACAAATAGCCAAGTGCCAGGAGAATGCAAGCTTGTACCTCTTCATTCAGAAATTAAACGACATGTATATCTTTTAATTACTCTTCATAAAATCTCTGGGTTTGGGTCCTACCAGCTACACACTGGACTCAGTGAGACAGCAGGATCATTGCTTTGAAAAACTATCAGTACGCTCTAAAAGAACAAAAATTCAGGTGCTCGCATTGCTTTGCTCCACACACACTTCACGAATTTCTGTGGATGACAAAAGCAATTTCACACAGGAGAACAATACAGATCCCTCTGTCTCAGCCTCCAGGGTGAGCACCAGTAACAATAAAAACACATCCTCTCCTCAAAAACAAATGGTGAATCATCCCTGGACAAAATAAATTCTTTCATCAATACCGATCCATCAGAGATGCTTCCTTCTTTCTTTCTGTAATTCATTTGTAAAATTAACAGCCCCACATACATAGCCTCCCAGAAAAATAATTGATCCCACTGCCCTGGATAGGAGCCACTTTACTGGATGCTGGCAACGATTACCATTTCATGCATATTATTTCCGTTTGTAGAAGACTGACGCCAGTGCACACATGCAGGCTTATGTGAGACGTTCCACCGAAAAAAGGAATTAAAGAAAACAAACCAGAAAAGCCATCACACAATGTAAGACTTGTTGATTTCTTCGCCACCTTTTGTGCTACAGAAAATAAACCATCTACTTGGTCAACATGTGCTTCCAATAAGCTGGTCTAATTAATGGCAGACTGCTGAGAAACTGAGAAGCTTTCCTTATCTGCATAGGAAAGAAGGCTGAGGGAGCTTCTGATGTTGAAAGTTACTTGCAGGAAACTACCTCGCCAGGCAGAGCTGCAAACCCTGCTTGTCTTTCAGAAAGAGGAGTGGGGGGGAGGTAACACGAATTTTGCTTCAAAGTAATGCCAGGACATTTAAGAAGATACATTAAGAGCATTTGTGGAAAGCATCATGACACCTCCACTTCTCTGAAGTCGATTTTCCTTACAACGTTGATGGTTAACATGAAGTGCAAAGAAGTTTAAAAACAAACAAACAAAAAAAAACACCGCACAATTTTTTTTTTAAATTTTAAAAAAAAATTTAAAAACCCCACAATATTAATCAAAGGATTTTTTAAGAGGCTTAAAATACATACATATAATATTGTAGTTAGTTTTTAGTCAGTCTGCCAGTCAGCACAAGAGCCCATTGGCTTCAAAGTTGCATAAAACTTCACTTAAAACAAAGTTGCCTTTGTAGATGATGCTCAGTGACCAACAGCATCTGGTACAGTAACCTGGAAGTTACACAAATCAGGTATGTACAGGTAGGGTAGTCCTGCCCTTATTAACTATGCAAAGATCCTGGGGGGGGGGAAAAAAAAAATTTAAAAAAAGGAAGAAAAGGGGGGGGGGGAAGGACAAAATAAGTAGTACAGGCCATTTAATTAAAATGGTTGTGTCCTATCAAACAGAATCTCAGGTTTATGAAGTAAAGATTAAAATCAAATTAATGGAGTCTTACAGCTGATTTGCCTTCCCACGGTTTGTCAGCACAGCTAATAGAGATGTTCTCTCCCTGCAAGAAAATGCATTTTTCCTAATTCCCTCATCCAAATTTTTGGTTCAGAAAACTTTGTCATCAGCACTCTATAAATTTGTGGTGAAGACATTCACCACCGTACCAAGATGTTGCAGGACTGTTTGTTTAAAGGGAGAGAAACAAGAATTTCACAAGAAAAAAATCTATTAATATAGATCAGTCACCATCAAGTCACCAGTCATCAAAAATTCTTACTTCCTCTACCTTTCAATGAAAAGAAATCATTAATTCTCCAGATTTTCTTTTCTCTATCTCCTAAAATAGTACTACTAACAAAACTGGAACTATCATCCTGGCAGTACAGGGAAGTAAAGTAATATTAAAACCAGCTTTCTCTCCACAAGGTAATGCATACAGCTTCTTTCAGGCAAGGATTAACTTCTTCATGTTCAAAGAAAACTAGGGCAAGCAGAAATGCAAGCATGGAAATATAAAAATATTCCCTTAGTCCATAGAAAAGTGATTCTATATGAAATTTTTGAGATGACTGCAACATCTCCAAAAGAAAGTTGCGCACACTGAAGATGTGGGAAGAAATATTTCTTTAAAATGGAAGTGTGGCTTGAAACCCACAGCCATATTACATTAAAAAATAAAACTAGTTATGACAAAGTACAATAATATTTTGAATGACCCTAGATAGCTTTCCACACTCTCCACAGAAGTAGACACGGTCAACCAAGGAATGCATCCACCATCCTCCTGAAGCCTGGCAGATATTTTAAGCCCACAGTGGAACAAAGTGCTGGTAAACACATTTTTCCAGGGATGAAGGAAAAGAGGGGATACAAAATAAGAGGAGACCATCTTAAAACTGTATTTTAGGTGGAGATGTAAAGACAAAATCCATAACACTCAAAGATTCGCATCTGTGTCATGCTAGTCAGTGGCTGGAAAAGCAACAGAGAATGGATCTCTACCTTTTCAGCTGACAAACAGCTTGTTGGCAAAAAACAAAGTATTGAAGAACAAATAATGCTTCACTAGAACTAATATCTCACCCCCTTAAAAACTTGCTTCACCCAGTACGTACTCTCCCAGGGGTGGACAGAGCAGTGCTGAATGAAGTGTGCTGGAAATGGCAGCTCTTGTTCTAGAGACAGGGAATACGAGCTGTGATTAATTTGGAGCTTTATGCAACTCCAGGCTGAGTTTTGCTACAAAGGAAAACAGCTTTGTGGCTTTGATATCTGTCTAATTTCTAGCTCAGTAGTTTTCCCCTTCAAATAACTTTTCAGTGGATTCTTGGAGCAGGTGTTACCTTTCCTTCATAAACCTTGAGATAATGTAACTATAATGATTTTCCAAATAAAAAGTGAAAGGCTATCAGGACAAATATCTCCATTTTGATTCCACTGAGATATTATTATGGTGATGGTAATAATTCCACAGAGGAATTACTTGGAATACACACTCAGCTCTGACCTGACCCAGCTATAACTCAGATGATACCTTTCCTAAGTTGGAAGAATTTATTTTCATTTTCAACTGAGTTCATCTAATCAAAATGCTTCATTGTGACAAAGAGTTCATCATTCCTGTGCAAATTGCAGCTACTGCTGTTAAGAGTCGGACACTGCTACAGGAAATCCTACCAATGCACAGCCCAGTTTGGGAAAAGGATTTTCAGATGAGCAAAATAAATAGTATTTTATATTTTGTTACTAACAAAGCATACATTTAACACCCCCTGTTGGTAATTGCCTGTATTTATTCAACACTAATATAAGCTGTGGACATAGAATTTGAGAGTGAAACATCACCTATTCCTAAACTCTGCCTGTTGCAGACTCCTGTAACCCAGGCCATGAAGGGACCCAAAGCAAGGCAGGTCAAGAGCCATAATGTGTTTTATTAGGCCAGAGTTTGGCAACACAGGGGTTTTCAAGGTCATGACTTTGTAAGTGTTTACATGTCCAAAGATTTGTCTGTACCTGGGCACCTACATAGAATGATTTAGGAAAAGACATTGCCCTTCCCCACAAGCACTGTCTAATTTGGCACGTTACCTTACAGGTACACGGGGATGAGGAATCTGCGCTGATCCCCTGCCTTGCTCTGTCATTTGAGCCAAGGCATTTCATACTACCTGGGCATCAACAGCCTATCGGAACCAGAAAATATATTTTCCCCTGAAAATACTGTTTAAGTCAGCACCAAATTAGTCTTAAGGCAAAAACCCATTAGATTCTGGCAATGGCAAGAACTGAGATTAGAAAAAGAATGGCTATTCAGAAAAAGAAGATTATAGACTTTGTTTCTTTTTCTGCCATTGATTAGTCCTCAGATATCCTGATAAACATAGAGCAACCTGTGCTGATAAGAACTGACCTATTTGCATCCCAGTGAACACCATGGTAGTTGTCTGCAATATGGCACATACACAGCTGCTTCTGGACAACCACAGCAAGATGCAGGCACACAGCAAGAGACAAGACTAACAGGCAAAGCATGCTCTTTTTCCCTGCTCAAATGGGATATGTGAGTCACATTTTAATATGACAAAAAAAATTTCAGCCCCTAAGTTATGATTTGAACAAAATATTTCATTCAACAATACAACTATAGCTAGTTTTTAAAAGCAAAACAAAGAAACAAAACCCCAGTGGAATGCAATTATGTATTTAGAACTTGATTTTTGATTTTCCAGACAGGAAAAAGGGATATTTACAACTGTACCAGATATGTACAACTTAAAATAATAATCACTGATAGCATGAAGGAAAAAAGCGGTATGTCCAAATGTGCAAAACAAGTTTATATCGGAGAATGTGTTTAGCATTCTCTGCTGATTCAATTATTGGAATATAATTGCTAATTGGGTAGGTCAGAGCTGCCTTGTCCCCATCCCAGAGGAGACAGGAATGTTACTGAACTGAGATCATTCTGATGAGGTGACTCACTCCTTTTTCAGATCAGATCAGATCAGTCCAAGTGGATTCCTTTAGACAGGAAGAATAAATTCTTAGTTCTGATATAAGCCCATGCCTTCTCCAAACAAGGTCCTGTGCCAAGCAAGGTATGTAAAGAGGTTTCAACTTTTCAAGTTTTTCACAGATCATTTTATGACAAAATAATGAGGGAAGCACATTTTTTGTTCTTCCTGGGTATGAGGACAGCAGTAAGAAATGTTCACCCTCTCACCCTGGCCTGAAGAAGGGCTAGTGCTGGCCACTGGCATTATGGTACCTTCTGGCTTCAGCTCCAGGAGCTGCAGCTTCCATCTCACTCTGCTGCTGCTCAGCCCCCACCACCGGTTACACAAACGACTCAGAGACAAACTACATCAGAGCCTTGAGCACCAGGATTTATGTCCTTTTAATTGCTGCCTATTAAATGGACACTCTGATGAACCTGCTGGAGGCCAAAGCTCTTGGTACCACCTCCTCAGTTCCTGCCAGATGGGATTTTTCACTCATTTGCCACCTGCTGCTTTGCAGCTCTGCTACCATGCCAGGATCAGCAAGTGGTTCCAGCTTTTGGGTGGCGATCCCAGGAGTATAGAATATTCTCCAGACCAAAATCATGTTCATTTTCTATCCTGTGCTCCAGCAGATACATTTCTAAATGAATACTGCTGTGTTTGCTGATCGTTTTATGGTTTGTTTACTTCTTGAGCATGTAATATTGTTAGGGTAATGTTGTTTTTAATTAGTTGGAAGAACCATTGTTTCAGAAGGCTGAATGCATTTGCTAGCAAGGGGTCTTTATAAATCCAGTGAATGTTAGTGGTTATGCCTCCACAGATGGGTACTGACAGCTGCCAGCCAGCTCTGCCCATGCTTAGAGTTGGGCTGGACCCCAGACAGTGCCAGCTCAGAAGCCGTATTAGTTGCATTAGCACAGTGTTGAGTCCAAAAGCCTCTTGGAAAAATCAAATCTGAAAAGTGGGAGTGTTTCAGTTCTTTGAAGAAGTCTCATTTGTTATAAGTTACTCAACAAATGTGCAATAAGTTCACTGTTCTAACCATACAAAGTGACAAAACCCAGAAAATAACCAGGAAATAAATAAAGAACCAATTATCGAAAGTTGACTGCTATCTACAGATAAAGATATGGTGTAAGTAGAGACAGGAAGGGTGATCACATGTACAAAAGAACATTACATGTTCATATCCACATGTGTAAGAGATAAGCACATACAAGTGACATGTGTACAGCGAGAGTCACGATTTTTCCACAGTCCATTTCTACAGCTCCCTGAGGAATGGCATTAGAGGGACAAGGGGAGTGGGACAGCTGCCCTTTGTGTCAGCAAAGGAGACAGGGAGCTTCTAGTGCTTGTCACTGCGCAGGAGAGCCCTTGATGGCTGAACACCCTCAGCAAGTCCAAGGGTCAGACGGAGCTGACAGGGAAGCATTAGATCACGCCAAGAGCAACGCTGGCTGCCCAGGTCCTCTGATAGAACCAGATCACCCCCTGAAGCGAAACAAGAAATTATGATATAATTCAAATTTCCTTCCTCTCAAGCCCATGTTGCAGGTTCTGCTATGAATAGTACTTTGACCTAGTTCTCAGAGCAGTTGATTTGAATCTCAGTGCCTGGTGTAGTTTACAATGCGAAACCAAGCAGCTGGAGACTGAAGAACATGTTTTTTCCAGCTCTGAGAGTTGTAACCTCTACTTGTTTTGCTCTGGAGTATATCTACAGAAGTGTACATTATTATGAATACACAGAGACCAGAATAAACTATCCCATGCACGTCTACTCCATTCTCTCAGTAAGGAAATAACCCACTGCTGGAGTCCAGACCTTCCTGGCAGCTTGGAAGCCATGATAATGCAAGTTCTGTCTAAAGGCAAACATCTGGTATCCTCATTATACGGACCTTACGCTTTTCTACAAAGAACAGGGAGACAAAAATATGTCTCCACATGGGAAAGGAACTGTGACTGAGCTCCAGCCCACTCTCTGCAGGTCACAGTATGGATACACCATGCCAGGACTATTTCTACCAGAACGTGCTCACTCAGTAAGGGAGAGAGACAGATCAACAGAAGAGACTCTCAACTTAGGGGAAATTAAGAATGCGGGTGGAACCCCATCCTTGGAAACACTATTGCACAGAATAAAATATGCCTCAGGAGGATTTATGTGGTAGGTTCAAGGTCTCCTCCTCCATTTCATTTTCTGTGTTACTATAAATTACGTTGTATTTCTGAAGAAGTTGGTGTAATAAGCATAGGGTTCATGATGCTTAAGTCACTTTTCCTACCCAGGAAACATTACACCATTGTGGGCTGTTGTCTGGAACATGAGCATGTTTTTCCCCTTTTTCTCTGCCAGAATGCTTGTACTGTTGCTAAATTCTTGGTGCAGTATTTCCACAAATCAGAAAGCTGAGAGGAGATAACACAAAGGAGTTTCACAAACACATTCTTTAAGAAAAGCAGTATCCTACAAATCCTACAACAAGCTCTTATTGGCACTTCCACTAATGTAAATAAAATCTATTTGGTTCTCGGAAAAACAATCACTTCATTCTTGTTATCAGAGGACAGAATCTGGGTCAACAGATGCGTTTTGGATATGCACCAATTCTTAAATGATTTAGTATTCTGATCTGTGGAGACAAAAAGCAATTTCCTACATCAGCAGTACCTTAGCACAATGTGCACTTTCATCCTACCACCTACATTGGTATAATCATTAAACGTTATAAAACATCTCTGATAAAAGAAAAAAATTCTGGTATATGACTATAATGTAAATCAGTGCTTTGGATTACAGTGTGATACTAGTTCAGTTATTTATATGTGTTTCAACTAAAAACATCCAACTGGATTTCAACTATCACAAGATTAATCTCACTAATACTTTATATATACAGATGGTCAGACAAGAAAAATTAGAAAAATATGAAAAATTAATATATTCTTCTTGTATAATATAAAATATGATTTGTCTCCTAGAAGATTATAACTGGAGCTTCTCGTACCAAGAATAACTAGACTAACCAATATGGGTCCTCTGCTTCGTTGGAAGTTTTTCATTCTGTCCCAGCTCAAAAGTTATTGTAAGACACAGGAGATCTACAAAGCATACAAATACAATACAAAACACAGGCTTGCCTTTGCCTGGATATAGCTTAGTAACTAATCAAGTTATGTGTAGCTTGAGTCTTGTTCACTTTCATTCAACAAGTTCCAAAGATGCCAGCAGGACAGTTCCATGAATTACATATTCCAGCACTGTATCTTGCCATGGAAAAGATGCTCCGTGTCAACCTACCCTGGCCACCACCTTTTATTAATATTATACATCCAATAACATTTGCAGTGTCTCATCATGGAGCAAAGGCAGAGAATCTGAATTCAGGTTCTACATATGCCACCTATTGTCATGGTTTACAAATTAATACACATGTTTAAAAACACTGAGTTCTGGACAGAAACAGGTGTCTGAGACACACACTCAGGAGTTTATCAAATTAAAAACCTTCATTCTTACAACCTGTAGCAAAATAGTTGATCTTCTAGAAAGAAGGAGCACAGCCAGAGCAAACATTTCTGGCAGCATGAAGATCAAAGAGGTCTCAGCCAGAAAAAACAAAGGATGCTGACATCAAAATATTGGCAGCTTGCATTGTTTCTTTTCTTTCCAAATAAAATGGGCAAAGAAAAGGACTAGCTTTCCCATCCAAGCTCAATTCTCCAGTGAGCAGCATTCTGTAGCTGTAATTATAATCTCGTATTTGTGTGCACACTAATTTCCCGGGCAAGTTACATTTCGGCTTGAACATGTTGGCATGTAGAGACCAACCTCAATAACAAAAATAGCTGCTGAGTTCAGCAACCTGCAGCTTTTTATAGTTGACCTTGCAGCTCTGCAAGATAGTGGCTCTGGGCCACTTCATTATTTCAAAGAAGGAAATGTGGTTCTGGGAGTTTTGTGGGGACTAACAAGACTCAAAAGATAAGTGGTTTCCTGGCTAAGTTCTTTTTGCTTGTTTTAACTTGGTCATTCTCATTTCAAAAGTATTCTGGTCCTCTTCATATTCTCCATTCTGGCTGTGATTGGTGGGGCTAATCCTGCTGACGTAGTTTCATTTACTCCATGGACTTTTCCTTAGTTTATGCAGTTTCATATGCAGCTGGTTGCACTTGAACTCTCTCCCATGTTGCACTCTGGCCACAGCAAGTAACCAGCAGGGCATTAATCATATTTCAGTTTGACTTCAATTCCAAAATGACTATAGCAATAAAATTACATAAATAGACTAAGAACATTGAATAAATGTAAACAGTTGCATGACAGTCAGATTCTGTTAGTCCACTTCCCTGCTTGATTGAGTGATTCTTAATTAGAATACCCAGCTGACTGCAGATGTGCAATGAAAAAGGAATGTATAGACTTTGGTACAGCTCCTTCTCATCTGCACTTTAGTAGGAAGAAAGAGAGAATATCCTAACTTTTTACTAAAAGTCTGACTGCAGCAGGAGCTGCAGCTGCTACCAGCTGTTGGCTGGTCCACTGCAGCTGTGAGTGACTGACAACCTACTGCTCTCCTCTGCCTGCCTACAGCTGCAGAACCTACAGGAAAATGACAGATTTCCAGCAGGAACAGAACCTGTTCCACACTCCTGCACTTGGTAATTTACTCATTCCCAAACCCCTTTTTCATTAAAAGAAAAACTTGAAGACAACATTAAAAAAAGCTTTCCAGTCCTGTTGATGGCAAATAAAACCACGTGCTCAGCCACATAAAGAGAGATATTAGTCACTCATATAATATTCATGCTACAGTATGCTCATGTTTACAGAAAGTCTTGCTTAGTCTTGGCACACCAGAAACGACAAAATTAAAGGAGCACCACCTTCAACTGCTTTTTTACGGAGTTATTATGCACCATTGTCGACACCAACACCAGGTTAATTACACACATGCCACATAAAACACACAGAGAGCTAACTTAGTTGGAAAATAATACATCTCCATGTTCTCTTGGAGGATTACCATTATGAGAGTCCCAGAGAGAAGAGATGTTTATCTAGTGTGCTCTCTGCCTACAGAAGAGGGGCTTCCCAGCCAGCAGGCAAGTGGAAAGGCACATTTCCATAGTAGGCATGTGGAAAAGCACATTTCTATTGTCCGAGCTCACAATGTTTCATTTGTGTAACACTGAATCCCAACTTAATTAAATAGCTCCAGAGACCAGGGAAATCTCAATATACACGGGCAAGTGGTCGAGCAGCCCCATTTACATGTGTGTCACAGCTCGCCGGGTATCGCTCCAAAAGCATCTGTCTCAACAGTCTCATCTGATTCTCACAAACAAGCTACACTTCGCATTTTTGAATTTAACAAAGATCACACAGCTGCCAACATACTATCAAAGCCTAAAGACCAAATAAACGTTTGGCTTCCCTCCAACCGTCCTTGCTGTGGTATTATTACTGACAATAGAGCCAGAGCAGCAAAAGCAATGAGATGGCAAATTTACACATGTGCCATGTTTTTATACATTGTCTACATTTGCTGCTACAAGACTGTAAGCAGAACACTGGTGAGCATCTTCTGGTTTCAAAATCTGACCTATTTTAGGGCTTTATGAAAGCTGTACAGCATTATTAGTGTATAAAAAAACTGCAGATGGGCAAAATTATCTAAGAAAAACAATTCAAAGGTGCTTTATTTTCCCATGTGGGTAGTAGAAATAGATCAGAACTCTACATTCTCAGGGCTACATTCTGTACTTTTTGAAGAAATTGTGCAATATCCATAAAGCCTGAAGACCCAACAGTTGATGTTTCCTTTACTATCTACTAATTTCATTTTAATCCACATATTCCTTAATCCTTGCAACAGGAGCAGTGTGCATATATCAGAGAGTAGAATCTGTATTTTACCTGTGTAGAGGAGCTCTGCTGCATTTTTCAGTTCAGTTAATAGCCCAACCACCCTCTCATCAAAAGCCAATTGCATCTGCAGATAAGAAGCCCTTCCTACAGACAGTAATGTAACTTTTGATCTGTATCAGATGATTAGGGCAGTGGACAAAGACAATCTCTCCTTTAGCACCTCTCCTGTTTGGTGAATTTCCACAGTGTATGAACATCTGCAGGAAGCAAGCTGTTAAGATAACGGCACCAGAGGCTGCAGGCAACTCGTGGCATTACTTGCAGCAGAGCCTAGGCCAGCTCTTGAAAAATGCTCTGTGCAAAAGCCTGAGCATTCACAGGACCCTTGGAGTGGAGGAATGTCAATCTTATTGCACCTTCCTGCTCTGCCCACGTTCTCCAGAGCAGCTGTGCTTTGGTCACCTTCCCTTCGCTTCCATTTGACCTGTATGGGGACAGAAGAGGAGGACAAGGCACGGCCACAGCCGGGAAGGAGCAGTGTGTGGGCACTCCCACCCACAATCTCCTGCTGCCCGTACTCAGCCGGGCAGTGAACTGCATGGGCAGTGGTCAGGCTCTGGTGACACAGGGTGAGTCCCAGAGTGCTGCCCCTCCACCTCTCCTTGCTGCACTGCCCCAGTGCTGATCCAACTCCCCTTGGACAGACCCCATCCCCTCCACCGAGCCATGCCTGGCACCTCACCCCTCTGCCTTTGGGTGGAGGGGGCGCTTACTGCTCACCACTGCTCTGATTTCCAGCCCTTTTCATCCCCAGCTCTCCTCACTTTCAAGTCTCCCATTGATTCAAGCACAGCTTGCCCTTGGCTAGCAAGCTGTGATTCCACACCCTTCTAATAGAGCAAGAAAAGGCAGGAAGAGCGGTTTTGCCCACAAGGTTGCATTACTTCACCCTTTAGGGTCACTTCACTGCATTTTGGAAGGAATGGATCTCAGAAAGAAGGGCAAATGAAGCAAAACAGACGTGGGTGCTGCTGAAGACATCCCATTGCCACTGCACATTTTCAAGCTTGGGATTTTTTCTTTTCCCCCTTCAAGGCTTCTTTTAATGCATTCTTTCTTCAAAGTTTGTGCTATCTGTGTAATTTTTCAATCAGGGATTAGAGAGGATTAAATCCTTGCTAGCCTGTGTCTCTCAGGGAGTGTTGAATGTACATGCTTACTTTACACACAATTCCAGTGCAAGTGCTCACATTCATCTCAATAGAGATGAGTAGTGGCTTATTTTATATACTACAGAATAAAGTCAAAACCTGCCCAATTGTAGATTTACCTCCTCTCTGGTCTGTCCTCATGTTCTTTACCTTCTGTGTGTTTTTTACATTAAAAACCCAACCCCATGAAGTAACTGCCTGTGTACAGTGCCAGTTGCCCCAATGCAAGGGTGGTTTACAAGCAACACTACTCTTCAGCTCCATGATACAATGAGGTCCCTCAGGGTTCCTCACATACCTATGCCAGAAGGAAATTCCCTATACTTCCTAGATTTGGGGGTCCAAAAAGCCTACTCACTCCTCTTTGATTTGGGCCATGCCCCCCTCACACGTGCATTTTTTTATAATAATGCCAATCCAAAACCATTGTGTTTTACCACTGGGGTTTTTTCTCTATTAAATTTGATAAAATTTATCTTTATTTCTGTGTTGCTTAGCAATAGAATCAACAGCGAAGAATATTTACATGGACAAATTCAGTCTCACTTCTATTCTGCGTCACCCTTCCAGATCAACATGCAGCTCTGCTAGATACATTCACACCAGCTTCAGCCAGCCAAAATAACTAACAGCACTAGTGACAAGGCAGTCAAAATAATCTAATTCAAGCCCACCAGAGTTGCTGGAAATATCCTCTAGTCACTAGCTTACATGGAAGCCTGTCCTGCTTCCTATATTGCTCTGGTTAGCCATAATGTCTAGATTAAACCTAACGTATCCTTATCTACAGACAGAGCCACATTTTCTGTTTCCCTAAGGATATTTCATATTTCACCTCCACTGTAATCACGTTCAGCAGGAGTTTATCACTTAGGTGCAATTGGTCAAACAAAATCATATTTGTGTAATATTACCTGTCCTGACCAAATAAGCATGGACCAGTTCCTCAACTTTGTTTCACATGGAAACTCACAACAGTTAATTGAACAAACAAAACATTTGCTGAAAATGACCACAAATACTATTTGAATGGGTGACATTAATTCTTTAAAGGAATCATAAAAAGATTTGCATTGATCTATAGTGACTGGGAAAGACTATCATGAAAAATGAGAATTTAAGGAGAGTAACAGCAGTAGCAAGAACTAATGATTGTGTATCTCTTCCAAGCTTCTTTATAAGTTAACTTAAATATTAATTCAAGAACATTATGTTTTTAAAAGTACAGAAAAAAAATAGTCATTTAGACCACAAGTTTGGGGGGGAAGTTGATCTGGTTATGTTGCCCAGACTTGAATTCCTTTATCATTTGAGATCCTTATTAAGTCACTTGCATGGTATAGATTACAGTTCAATCCTAAAATTCCTCTACATTTATGTTTCTTATGTTTTTTACTTTGATATCCTGCCTGTTTTAATGAAGAACAGGATGTGCAATAGCTTGTTACTTACGGCAGTACTTTGACAAGGAACCTGGATCTTAATAAAAAACAGGAAATAAAATCCTTCATATTAAATCAATTCTTTAAAAAATAAGCATGTGAATGTCATATTTAAGATTAAAGGTATTTCTCTTTCCAGGAAAGGATCATAATAAGGTGGGCATGTGGCTATTTCAAAAACTGCACACATTTGGTAAAGAGCTTATAGAAAACAGTGTCAAATCCCATATTGAACCCAGCTGCTGGTACTTACTTTTTGATGTAAGGCTTACTTCCTGCAGATATACATCAAATTAAATTCTTCACTAAGCTCACAATGGTGTTTTCCCTTTAAGCAGAAAGGCAATACTTACCTGAATGAAATATTATATCTCTTTAATGGGTTTCTACAGTGAAGCCACATTCTACATTTAAAAATGTACAGTGACAGTAGGGACAGAGAGAAACTTGCCATCTATTAAATCAGTTTATTTTCTCTAAAACAGCTTTAATGAAGCCAGTTGGGATTTGTTACACCAATGATATATCTGGCGTCCTAAGAGCAATTTTGATAGGACTGCTCCTCTACTGGGCCAACATCCCATAGTTCATACCACTGGCGATTTCAAGAGTGCTCTTCTGAAGGGAAGCACGGGGTATTGTAATGACAGATGCACCTCAAATATGAGGGTAAGAGACAAGAAAAATGAGGCAAAGGAAATGGACAGATTAATACAGGTTACATAGTTTTCCAGGCTTTGTTTGGATGGCTAGAAACATTCAGTGTTTTTGACTGCAGGAAAGAATTCCCACTAGATACAAACCAGAAAGGTTTTGCTTCTAATTTTGATTCAGTAACATCTGCAAATATCTGTCTGAAGTGATAATACACTGTCTCCTATCAAGAAAACAAAGGACTGAGGAATGATGGAGCAGTCAACAAAGAGGTGCAATGTGTTATACGTTAAACTTCCTCACATTCTGTCAGCCTCCTTTGCCTTTTGGATATATTTATCAGCAGATACAGGATTCTTAGTAGATGCCACAAAAAAGTCACAAGATTATTCAAATGCAAGTTAAAATACAGAGCAGAACTCACCAATAGTTGTATTAGTCGCTACATACTCTGTGGCCCTTTCATCTCATTTCAGGGTCCAGATATTAATCTAAAATGGCCCAGTGGTGATGTGGGGGGAAGCATGTAAGCAGTGTAAAAAGGGGCAGGAATAAACTCAACCACTCTAAGCTTGTTTTCCAAAATTCCAAGCAGGTCAGTAACAGCTAAGGGTGCAAAAGGCACTGGACAGAGGTCCCTATAACACCATTTTAAACGGGCTCTGATTTCCACCAAAGCAGCCAGACAAAAATGGAGAGGCAAAACTGAAATCACATAACTAAAACACATCACTGAGAATTTCCCTATTTCACACCCAAAGAGTCTCCACTGTATTTGAGTCCCAGAGTTTAATTTGAACTCTCCAAATCTCCCCAAAACAACCCATCCTTCCCAGCTGAGGATAGATTCAGAACCATTCCCATTTGGAGACTGCCCCAGCTGTGCTGACAGTGTTTGCTGGACCAAAACTCATGGGAGCACGAAAGCCAGCCAGCTCTTTTACATGTTCGTTAACTTCACCATTTCTAGAACTAACTTTTCCAGAAGTGTTGGCTTCCAGTGGCAGTGAAGACAAATGCCAGCTGGGCACAGGTCTGCATATGGAACCAGCTAGATTTACAAGGGCCTGGGGGTGTTTTGTGGCTGAGTGGTTCTTAGGATAACCCAGCATCTCTCGCTCCCTTCCCTGCACAAATTGTTTTGCTCAGACTGCTGCATGCAGTTCTGTTTCTATACAACACACAGCCAGAGAGGAGGTTGAAATCTGGCAAAACTGAACATTGGCTTCACTGCACAGTTTTCTTGGGTTGGTTTGATTGATAGAAGAGACTTCTCCCAGCCCTATGGGTGTTTGGCTGCTTTTCCTAGAGGATTTCTGATAAGACTTCTCCAGCCACTACTTATCTGCTACAGCCAGCCATTTTCCATTCTCACAGCTACTTTCTCCTGTATATTTATTTTCAGCAGACTGTCATGACTTCTATAATGCCAAAATGCCTATATGCTTTTTTTAATATTTCTCTCTCCCTATATATATGTACAGACTAATGCTAAAGCACCAGCCAGTGCCTTCTCAAGGTGGTACACACACACCCAGTTCCCCATCTTCAGCCTAACTCACAGTGCTTTCTTCTTACCAAGACCCACTTGCTTGAGCTAATCCCATTTCATGTTTTCCAGATAGGCTGCTTGCCATGCACATGCCTGGGCAACGGCAAAACTTAAGGCTTCTTGTTGCTCACAGGGGCGTAGGCAAAACTGAAGCCAGAGCCCCACAGGGCAGTATTAGGCAGAAGCACGATTAACGCAATAATGCCAAGAAAAGCAAGCCCTGCGGAGGAGCTGTGGTGATATCCACCCAGAAATAAGGGAAAAGCATAATTTAGAAAAGGACTGGGAAAAATAGAGCACAAAGGAAAGTGAGAGTCCTTGCTAAGCCACAGACACAATTCAAAATAGTGGAGGAGATTGATACATTTTTAAAAGCCTGACTTTACCAGAGTAGTCCCAAGCAGCTCTGGCAAGTCTTACTCCTGTTGCATTTGAGTCACTCATTTCAGCTCTGCGCTTGCAGCTTTGGTGCCTGGGACAATTTCCTGAGCAAGAGGCTTCAAACACATTATGAAGGTCCTCAGTACAACAAGACACTAACACCAACAGACCCCACAGAAACCCAGTGGCAAACACCAGTTCCAGTAACATTGCACAGCACTGGGATTGAGGAGTCCTTGCACAAGAGGTTTCTTGGCAGGGACAGGACAGTTACAAGCTGCTCAGATTGGTTCTCCACCACCACAGTTAAATGCATGGACTGAAAACTCCATTACCAGATCAAAAATCCCTTATAGCTTACTCTCCAGCACATATGGGTAAGTCAGTTACTTATTTCAACTTATTTCAGACACAGCACAAATGCAAGAGGAGCATTTTATCCAGAGACATGGTTTCCACAAGGCAGAAGATGAAAGTAGGATTGTGTGCCCCCAACACTACCTGGGTACCGCTCCGTGAGCTCATGCAGAGCCACGAGCCCGGCAGAGCTGCATCCACCCACGCACCAGGATTTGCTTGCAGGACACCACATGGGAGGCTCTGGAGTAGAACCGTGTGTGAGAGATTGCTTGTGCATCACAGGGCTTTGCAAAAATGTTTTCCTTTGGTTCCAATATATTCAATATGGGCTTGACATCCTGACATTTCATGCTGAAATGAATCTAGACATCCAGAGCAGAGCCTTTGACAGGAGAGCTCAGCCCAGAGTCACGCAAAGCTGGGACAACTCATGTTACTCGCAATAACTGCGGTTTGGCCATCACTGTTGCCTTCTTCTTTCACATAAGCCCGCATAGAAGTGAAACAACAACAAAAAGACAGATATCCTTCCACAGCCTTACTGATCATATAAAAGAAAAGACATAATGGTCTTCATAAAATAGCAAGCAACAAAACAAAATGTAGGTCAGATAAACTAAACTTTTTTTTTTTCAATACTTTATTATTAATTTTAATTGCTAACCCAAGTTACTGCAAAGACATACAAAAGTTTTCAAACATCAGCTGTTTTGATGCAAAGTTAAACTCATGCAAAACTTTACCTCCTTTAAAGAAAGGAAATTCATTAAGCAACACACTAAAGATTTCTGTTTTGGGTCAGATTATCTTTTTGGGGGAACATTCCATGAAACAATTTCAAGCCAATGCTATGCTAAACCACAAAAACACTACCCCCACATCAATCCTAGAAACCTGCTGTTAACATGGGAAAAAATAGATGATATAGAGAATTTTCATCTCTTTCAATAGAAAAGATCCTTCCCCCCCCACCCCGCTTACCTGACCAGAAAATGGGATGGATCAGTAATTTAAAAGAAAAAAGGACTCACGCCTGTATTAATGCTTCAACACACAGCTCTTCCTGTGCTTTGCAAATGCAGTAAAAGCAAACTCTAAGTCATGAATAATTTTTCTTCTTTCACCCACCCTGAAGAAACGAATAGGGGGAAAGGGCATTGTTTTAAGGCCCAAGACTCTTCCCACTGTCAAGATGCTTTACTAAAAAGTAAACTTGCTAAACCAAATTTCCCTGAACTATGACTGAAACTTGTTCTCAAAATAAAGAGCATCTTCTTAGAATCTATTTTTTCTCTCTTACTGCAAGAGAACAGGTATGCTAGGCATATCTATTACTGATTAAAAGAGCTTTTTACAAGGTAGGAACAGGAAATGATTCTGACTAATTTCTAAGATGTTGCAAATAGCCAGGTGGTCTGTTTTATCTGGAGAAACCTTTGAAATATATACATTTCCTTAAAAATCATCCTTCAAAGGAAAGTACTGAAAAGAATAGTGCAGAGTATGTGAAAGAAGGACAGAAGAATTAGCACACTGACTTAAATTTGGCCTCTGGTTTTCTCTAGGAGGAATAAATCACTTTATATGATCCAGTTTCCACTATAACCACAGAATTGTAACCCAGAGTTATTCTCAGGTCTCGGGCCCCGAGTTATTCTACACTGTGATATTAGAAATACCTTGCATTTCCTGCTATCACAGCAACATACAGATTACTTGGGCTTCTTGCAAACTGAATTCAGGATAGTAACTTCGACAATCCCATACTAGTGACTTCTGTTGTTTATTTTTAAATTAAAAGGTAGATTGAATTTTCAATGCTTTCTTTTACAGAAAAGAAGAAAAAGATAGAAAGATTACAGATAAGAAAATGCAGCATAATTACAAAGAGTGTGGTAACTGCATTTGTAAATCATTTGAGGATCACTAGATGGAAAGCACTTTTTAATAGCAAGTCACAGCATGACACTATGGACTCTCATGAAATGTAGAAAACGTTTTCCTAGTCTGTTGTTCTCCCATTATCTCCATTTCCACAACTAATTTAGGTGAAATTTAGGTTTATTAACTGACCTATTTTCATGAGGATTTTATATTTTTTGGCAGGTGAGCAAACATAAGAAACATCTTTTTCTTACAAAAACCGGGTGATTACTAACTTCATTTTTATGCATCTACACTTCAGCAAGAGTTCTACTGAAGGATGTCTATGACTTATCATGTTGATCAGGAATCCCAGCTATCCTCATGGATAGGCAGATAATGAAAATGTTTTTCTACCGTTACAGCTCCTGCAGAATCCCGTTCAGAGGGACACTGCTGAACGCTCTGCGGGATGGAGCCGCTTGCTGCCTCAGACCATGTCCTTCCGACAGTCAATATTGCATGGGAGAGACAACACTCGAACTTCTGCTTGTCTCTCTGAGTTTCCCCAGGCACTGGCACCCCAGAGCAGCTCTGCTGGATGCACACACTCACGGAGAGGCGGCTTTGACAGCCCGATCCCAGGATCTGGGTGTACTTGCCCACTAGATGGTGCAATGGAATAAAAATAAGGGTTGGGAACTCCACCGCTTAATGTCTGCTATCCTGGAAAAATCTGCTCCAAGTATTTTTGGTTCCCATTCTACCTGATAAACACCACAAATATTATATAGCCAGGCATTTTTATACTCCTACTACTGAGTTAATTTGAAAATTCTGTCATTAGAATACATTAAATACTAATATTCCTGCAGTGTCATTCACAATAATACACGTGAATGTGTATTTGCTTTGCACAGTATCTCAGCAAGCATTTTATTGCACTGACAGTTACTACAAGAGGAAAATGGGGCCGTTAGCATCCCTGTAATGAAAGGTGAGGATGCATTTTATTTTACTGTTCTCTGACACCACTATATACGATTTCCCTATGGATGCATGCATTGGCTGGAAGCACAGGACTTCCATGAGTACAGCTGTTAAAGCTGCACCCCTGAGAACAAGTGATTTGGAAAGGAGTAGAAACCAGAAGGGGATAAGCCCAGAGCTCAGATACGGCACTGTCATGCACAGTGAACTTGGCTCTCCCCACTCTAGCCCATTTAATTCACTGGTGTCATTTCTCAGACAAAGTACACTCATTAAACTGTCCTGAAATTACACCTCTCAATTCTACACAGGTGGCGAAGTCCACTCTGTGACAGTTCAGTGCCATCTTTCCAGAAGCAGCACCAGAGGGAAACATGCTCTGGCTTTAGGCACTGCAGTGCCACAGCACTTTACCTTCCCCAGTCTGATGTCAAATTTCACATGCAAATCAATGCAGTATCTTTCTGAACTACAGCAGAAAGTTCAGAAAACACAAATTTCTGAAGTTGACAGCTGCAGATTTTACTTAAAAACATCTTCCTCAATAACAGTCAAAACATGGCTATGAGAAACCTTTGTACCTGTAGCTGCTTAGCAACTCTGATTGGTTCTGGTTGCACAAATTTCTTTAGGAGCTTCTTTTCAGGTTATTTCCTCATATGCACCAACTCCACTGGAAGAATACCCGGCAGTTATCACCCCATCCTGATTTACTGCTGCTCTCTGCGCTGCCACAGCAGGAATCAATAAACTAGGGCAATAATGATCATTCTCAAAAGGTGACCTGGCTTTGGAGCCTGCTTTCCTCCTAGCTGGCGCTCAGCTGCCGCATCCAAAATCCCATTTGTCACTAGAGGGCACTTCAAACCAACCTGTCATTTCATATTAGCGCAGTATAAACGTGGAGTGTTATACCCAGCCTACAAAAAAGTTGATCCATCTCCATGCAAGCATGCACATCCTATCTAATATAACTTTTCTTATGTGAGACAAACATGAGTTTTACCAAAAAAAGTTTCCTATGTTTGGAGAGTAAAATTGAGTCCAGACCCTGTCTTTCTGGCAAATTTAAACCAAAGCTGTCGGGAGGATAAAATGGCTTGTTTTGTTTACCATAATTTGCATGGGGAAAAAAAAACCCAAACCTTTACAGTCATTGCTGCTTAATAGATTCTGTCTTACTACAGTAAGCAGTGCTTTGTCTGTTTACATTTAACTTCTGAATTTTGTGCAGTTTGCAACTTGAAGGCTGTTGAAAAGTGACGAGAGCTGCAAGTGGAGGCGAGCGAGCGCTCTCACGTCAGTGAAGAGGTTCAGCACTGGAAGTGAGCTAAGAGGGGCTGCAGGGGCTGCCTGCCAGGACTAAAATGTGCACAAAGGGTGTGGCGTCAGCTTCATCACACGCAACGTTCACTGAAGATACTGAAACAGCGCTGCGCAGCCCTTCAGAGACTGGGCCAGCCTTGCAGATATCCTTACAGCAGTAAAAATACTTCATGCCAACAAAAACATCATTGCACACATTTAAAACTCCAGAACACATTGGCTTCTTGGCCAAAGGCCAGGAGCCAATTGTTAAGAATGGAAGAAACTGTAGTTTAAGAAAACACCAAATCCAACTCTACGAAATCAGTAGCAAATAACAGGATTTGGGCCTTCACTTGTCTCTGTGAACATGCTTTTAATGAAAGTTTCTGGGGAGTGCCAGTTCCTCGCCTTACTCTCTTTACTTCTGCAATGACATACCCATGGCATTCCCAATTCCATCCTATGACCCCAACCACTGCAATGATAGTTGACCACTGCTCATTTTCCAATCGTAAGTAGGGTGATTGCAAAATTACCTAATTTTGGGTTTCAATAATACAGAAGAAAAGTATGTGCTTCTGAAGAGCTAGTAGCATATATATATATACACACGCACTTTTTAAAAATATGTATTAGCTGCCTGCTGAGCTGCAAATTTGCTTCTGAGGATGAGAAGAAAGCAATGCATTTGGGAAGTCCTGTGCAGCTCACTTCACTGATTTTTGCTTTAGGCTGCACCTAAAGGCACAGGCTTGTCTAAACAAACACTCGGGTGAGTCTCACTCCTAGGAGATATGCAGCACTGAATATATGTCTCCATGTAAGAGCAATAGTTTTGATGAAGACTTATAAACAACTTCTGAAATCAACCTGAAAAAAACTCTAAGATTATTACCATCCCATACTTATCCTCATCCTTCCAAGAACTGGTTTTATAACAACCAAGTTTCTCCATTTTTCATAATTTCAGGAAAATACTGCACTGGACACCACATAAAGAATTAATCAGACAGACTAGGTGTGTATCAAAGATTGCCAGATGTCATTAATCTGGTGGTCACTGAGCTACCTAAAGTGCACAGTGAAAATTCCTGTAATTCATCTGTAAATAAAATACCTTGCACTTCCTACTATTAAAGTCTTATCCATTTCTACTATTTCAGGGTTTGTGGTTATCCACAGAGTGGGGAATTTTCCTGTCTTAACACAGGAGACCCACTGCAGAACTTTTTTTTACAATACATTCCATTAAAATCTTTCAGGTTTTGCATTTGTATTAATACTTAAAAAGAAAAAAAAACCCAAAACCCTAGGCAGATACCACACACACATCAGTCACAGATCACTGTGATTTTCCTGAAAAGCTTTAGATCACACCCTAATCTCTCTTCAGTTTGAAGCAAGTGGTTCTTTGAAGCTAACCATTTCTTATCTCAACAAAAAGAGAACAGAGATGAAAAATCTAAAATTTTGATCCAAATTTGAACCAGGCCTTACTTGTAGTACAAAATTGTCTAGCCAACTACTGTCTTCAATTTTTGTTCCTGGTTGTGGCTAACTATGAGAAAGAATATCAGGACAGACTTCAGAAAATTACCGAGTTATTCTGGAAGATCATAGATACTGGTGCGTTTCAGAGGAATCCCAAATGTTTGTTCCGATACCTTTATATCAGATATTCACCTGTCATCTGAGAAAAAATATCCCAGTAGATGAACACTTTGCAAAAGATGAATCCTTTAAGCCAAAGCCAAAACCCTAAACCACACCATGAGTGGCTTTGCAGATACATTTGTGATCTTATCATGGCTATTTAAGCTGAACCTGTAAATTACCAAGTCCTTAAATTTCGGAAGGAAATCAAGGAACAATAAAAATTGATTTAGTCATATAAATACTGGAAGTAATAAAGGCTTCATGTGATGTTTGACCTTCTGACAAACTGTGCTGCTAAATGATTCCTAGTTTCACAGCAGTGATAGCATGGTTTGGTAACTGAAAGATTGCTTCTATAATGCTTCCATGGTAAAATATTTCACTCACTGCAGTCCAAAGTCAAACTTTTGGGAGAGGAGTTAATAGACTTAAAGAGATCAGTGCCACATGTTCTTTCAAGCCTGCATCCTCTAAAGGATGCAGTGATTCCTCCAGTGTGACCAAGTGTACAAACTGAAAATCTGGTTGACTTTATTCCTTTAAAATTTAACTTAATAAAATTCCTATGGCTACTAGTTTTTTTACAACACTCCTCTCTTATATCCAGTGGTGGAGTATAGAGGTGTTTCACAGTCTCTTGCAAGACTGGTTCCATTATCTGTCTGCTACAGGCTCTGCATCATCTTCTTGACATCAGAAAGAAAAATGTTTGAATTTTCTTGATGGGGGCAGGGACTATTACAGGTAAAAAACAAAAAACAAACAAAAAAAACCCCAAACAAACAAAAAAAAAAGCCCCACAACTATCAAATACAAGTAAGGAAGCAATAGGACAGGAGAAATTTGGAGCTCTACAATACGTGCCCAGAAGAAATAGAACATAGGACTCAAGGGTTTCTTTTCTCCTTTTAGATTTATGGGAACAGTAGTTTGTATTTCACAGGAGTCCTAAAGTATTCCTTTCAAGTATAAAACAGCCCTTCCAAACGGGAATCGTTTTAGAACAAAATGCAGTCCTACCATTGAGTGGAACACGGTGTGTGAACTCTACAATGTGCTGGACCCAAACTAGTTCTCCCATGCTCACAAATCCTTTCATAATCCTGCTGTGGAACACAACTACTGTAAATGTATATACTGCAACCTCCAGTCAGGAGGAATTTCTGGACAGAAAGTCTTCCACTAGCAAGAACAAGCAGCATTGAAGCCAAACTTCTTCCTTGTTCCCAAATTATTTTGTCATCTATTCCAGCATTTTCTGCACATAGATCCTATGCTGCCACTTTCTCCAGCTGCATTTGAGAGCCAAACTGTAGAGGATTTCAACAGGGACTCTCAAAACAAAATGTATTTATGTCCGATAGAAGCAGCAGAGAGAAACTTAAAAATATCCCTTAAAGATTTCAAAATATTTTATTCTCTTCTGAAGGTCAACAAAATAAAACTAGGGGCAATAGGGTCTTCAGCCTCTTAACACTTCTTTCTAGAACTTGACCAGATCTGCCAGTTTGATACTTTATTTATTTGAGGTTTGTTAAATACTTTGAAACATGTCATTAGTGAAAGCCCTAGAGGATGTGCAAAGAGGAAAATGAGTTAACATAGGAAAAAAATGAAACCTGTACAGTTAACCTTCAATCAAACACTGAAAAAGCTCAGCTTCATAATGTCAATTGAGGGATTACAGCATTGACACACTCACACATCAAATTTTATTCCCCAAGTTGAATGGCTAATATTGAATTTTACAAATGTTGTGAAGACAAAGTTATGCTATCCTTTGATGTCTCTCTTTGTAATAATAAATTCCCTGAATTCATTTAGATGACCTTGATTTCTTTAATCATAAAAAAGGGGCAAAGTTCCAGTCTGCCCTTGTCTTTTAGCCCTGACACATCACAGTTTAACATGATGTCATTTCAGCTGAGAATTCTCAGAATACCAAAAAAATCTCTTTTACTAATTCAAAGATGCCCTGACCAGTCACTTTTTTATGGTAGGATTCAATTAGGCAATGGTCCACAGGAAGACCAGCTTAAGAAATATTTTACAGCAGCATTTTATTCCCTCTTCAAGATGTCTCTCCCGTGTGGACACACAGTTTTGAGAACTGGCAAGAAGCCACTTCCATTTTCCTTCCCTTCAGGATAAAGCTGACTTGTCAAACTCTAATCAAGCATGGTAAGAATTGAAATCCCACAAACTTTTTCAGGACAAGCAAAAATCTAGGTACTCTTTTACACCACACCGTGATGCCTGACCACCCTCGTACTTGAGATCAAAAGTCTTCCCAAAACTCTGCGGCTTTTCTAGTCAGGCTGTTCCCAGCTTTTGGTGAAGTCTGAAGATAAGAGTAGGAGATTGAGAACAGGCTGCTCATAGAAGGGTTTCCCCGCCATGTTCGGGGCTGGGACTGTGCCCACAGCAGGGACTGGTCCATCCTGCTGCAGTGCCACTGTCTCAGAGAGCCCAAGTCTTACAGCCATCTACTAATTACACTAATGACCAACACTTAAAATGAAACATCCAAACCAGCACGTAGTTCAACATCCACGAACACTTCTACTCTCTGTACCCAGATGGCAATCTGAAAACTGGGAGAGCTGCTCCTACCCAGAGTTAATCCAGCCCCAAAGCAATACCGCATCACAGTTATTGCGAGTTACAGCTAACTGGAGCTACTGAGGCACTTTAAAAACAAGCCTTTGGTTTTTCACACTCATTCCTTCATAATGTTTGTGAAACATCACCCTGGAGCTGACTGCAGATATCTGACCTTAGGAAGGGCACTTTGGAGCATTTATGATGTGTTAAATAACACTGTACAGACCTGCCAAGCTGTAGGCTTTCTGTGCTGCACTAGCAGGAAACTCCCCAGCAAATAGCAAAGCCCTAACACTATTTATTCCTCTCATTCAGCACTTACCTGCCTGCCTGCATTTGGTATCAAGAGGCTTTTGGAACAGAAACCAACCACCATGACAAGAGCAAAGGAGAAGCTGCTGCCTTGCAGCATTTCAAGCGCATTTTACTTAAGATTTTATTTTTTCATTTTAAAAAAGTTCACACAAAGGCTTTTTGCTTTTAAAGAGAAAATAAATACACAGGAAGATTCTTTGAAGGCCACAGGAAAATACCCCACAGAAAACAACTGCAGACCATAAATATTTACACAAACAAGTCTGTAGCTACATAAGGTCTTTCAGCCTGGGATTTCAAAGGACTGGTTCCCGTGGTGAGCATTGTACTCTGCAGTGTTTCTTCACCAGCATCCCCTATTGAGCTGCCCAGTTTATACCATGAAATACCTTAAGTTTAAAACGTCCTCACATCTGGTTTAAAGCTTTTTGAAACAGAGGCACACAAGCTGCATCTACTGCTGGAAGTAATAACATAACCTTCAGGCACAGAGCCCTCTAAATTTTGACTTCCATTACAATCACTATGACAAATATTCTCCTCTGTGTTGTAGTAAAATATTTAAAGATGGCCTGTCTTTAAAATCAGGGATAAGTATAAAATAATTCTTCAGATAAACTCAATCCCTCTATCCCACACTAGTTTTACACCAGAAAAAGTCCCATCTGACTTGAGTTGCCTGCTGGGCTGAAATAAACTCCAGAAGCCCAAGAACAGGTCTAAATTACAAGGTTTGGACTGGACATTAAACAGAGCCAAAGTTTAGGGTGTCCATTACAGGACCCCAAACCATCAGGCATTGACCTAAATTTCAGAAGAAAAAGAACTGTGGTTCTACAGGCCAGTTACTGAAAATATACAGGTATCATAAGACATCTCAATTCCTCTATCCCCTTCACACATGAACAGCCACGGAAATGTGCCATTTAATTTCCTTCTCACTTTCTTTTGCTGCTGTCGATAATAGAGATCTTTAACACTTGCCCACTTTGCAGGGGTGCCCTACATTGCTCTGTGCCTTTGGCAACTGTGTGCAGTTTATTCCACAAGACATTTGTCACACATCGCCCAAAAGCTGCTTCCCACCAGGACATTCCTTCCGAATGAAATACTGTCTTATGCCTCCCACCACAAAACGCAGAGCACAACTGCAGGGCAGAGACGCTGTCACCTCAGAGCTGCAGCTGCTGCAAGGCCTGGAACCACAGCACAGGGATGGCCGGCATTAACCAGAGCCTGGAGGACACCTCCAGGTTATCAACTCACAAGGGTTTAAATTCTGATGAACTATTAGGGTCAGATTTAATTATGGCCTTCCCTTCCTCTGATGGTGTATGTGGGCAGCTGTAGCTAGAGCTTAGTTTGACTTGCTAGGAAATATTCAGACTTTCTTAATGGGTATGGCCATCTGACAAATTAACCTTTTCTGTTCCACTCCCCGTTTTTCCTTTTTGAATATACAATCTTTCTTTAAAAAATAAATAAAGAAATCTACAAGATCTGTCAGGGCATGTCATGGCCACTTAAACTCCCCCAACATGCAGATCAGTAATAAAACTGCAGTATAATGCACAACAGCAGAGTGATTTATGTGCAAATCTAAATGGATTCACATGGAAAAAGCAAAAACTGCTAAGGTACCATACAGATAATAGAAATTGCACAGACTGTTATGTAACATCTGAATAAGCAACTATTACTGGCTCAGCAACAGCAATAAAAGAAGATGCAAAAAAATCCCAGAGGTCATGTCACATGCTCTGATGTACTAAAAGTGGGTTAACTTTCCCAAACTGGGAAAAGACCACAATTAACCTTCTAAAGCACATTTTAAAATGTCTAAATATAGAAAAACATCAGAAGAGAGTTTTCTTGCCTTTTTTTTCCTAAAGAATGATTTGCAGCATTATTTCTCATGTGATTTCAGTGGACTTTTGATTCATACCTTCAGAAAAATAATGCAGGGATACAGTACATTTATGTTTCCAAGCGTGACAATTTTGTTTGAAGAATTCTACTCTAAGATACTTTTGGTAGGCAAAAGGACCAATGCCAGAGAACCTGTGCTATTTATTAACTGAAAATAAATGTCCACATAATGAATCTGTAAATTAAACACAGGGAAAAAAAATCCATCCCCAGCGGTTAGCGAGTTTCAGATGAAGACATCTGTAACCCCTCTGTGCTGGAACACACCAGATATGCTCTGGTATAAAACAGGGCAATCACATAAGCTCTTTGTAGTTCCAGGTACACTTTCAGCCCTGAATGACCTTGCAGTGTGGGATGGGGCTGACATGACAACAATAACACACAAACAACTGAAAAATCTCACCAAACCATCAAACCTACTGAGTGACTCCACAGCTACAAGACTGGATCTTTTATTGCCTCAAGATAAAAGAATTTTCTCCAGACTCAGAAAACTGTTTGCAACTGTTTGTCAACTTTCAGACCTTGGAAAACTCCCATTCCTGAATTCTCTCCCTCTCCACCAACTGAGTTTCATAACTTCTGGATTCAGGCAAAACAATTTTAAACGAACAAGCAGCACATCACATTCTAATCCTCTTACTGTGAATTGCATCTACTACCAAACCACACAAAGAACACCCCTGAAGTCACTGACAGTTAAACCAAGCGAGCTTAGCAGAGATAAATACTCATTCACTGTAAATTGCAAATGTAATAGTAACATAATAATTTTCAATACTATTTTTAAGACAATGCCAGAAGTGCTCTCAAGACTTTCTGGTTTTCCAACTGAGGTGGCACAAAATACTCCTTTCAGCTTCACAACTATAGAGATACAGTTACTGACAGTGGTTTAAGCAATGTTGGCATCACAAGTGAGCATGTCTTCCCTGATGTGTACACAGTAAAACTGAAAATGGAGGCAGAAATTCTCTTTGTTCTGCTTACCCAGCAATGTCCAGTTAGTTTTGAGAATTCCATCCCTTATCAGTTATGGCCAAATACACATTACATTTATGCTTCCCAAAATCCTGAAGTAATTTATTACCTTCTCTCAACAGAGAGATCAGTCTGGAAAGCCAAACTGGCTCCTGAAGACCCAACAGGCTGAGGGCAGAGGAGTCTATGTTAAGGCTTGAAGCAGCTAGAAAAATAAAAGTTTAAAAGCCCTTTATCACAGTATCTTTTCTATTGCCCACATAAACAGCCTAGCATTGATACTCTTCATAATTAGAAGCAACCCAAACAAACCACTCAGAGGAAATGAGGAATTGTTGCTAATCAAAACACATGGACTGCTTTGACTAAAGTCTGAACTTCTTTATGTTGAGATTGCATCGATCCCCACTACAAGATACAACTTTTAAACAGAACTAAAGACTCTAGACATTATATTTTATTAGGAAACATTCCATCCCACACATTTGTTTTTTTTTCTTCTCAAATGTTGAGAAGGCCAGATACACTGTCTGCAGTGCCTCCAGAGTCTCTTGGCAGAACTACAATATGTAAGAATAATAATCAGCCCAGGCTCAATTGTAAGTGCATTAAAAAAAGAAAATAAAAAAAGCCACAATCATTATTTATCCTTACCCAGACACACACACCTCAAAAGACTCAATTAACCCAATGAGAAAGCCCTGCACATTTTCAAGTTGCCATGTCAGAAGTTTGGCTTTATTTTCTGAAGTTTGTTTAAGGTCACCAAATGGTCAGATCAGTTTATCACCAAGACATCCCAAAAGTACACAGGCCCAGAATTGCATAGATAATCCTCTCTTCTCTTGTATTTTAGCTTTATCTATGGCCTACAATGTAAGAGAATGGTACAAGACACACACACAAACCTGACCCACAAAATACTTGCTGCTTTTTGAGAGACAAAAAATTGCTACCAAGTTCCTTTGAGTCTCAAACACAGTTTGTTATTCAATAGCCTGAAAGTATTAACTGTCCACTAGTTTTTTATCTCTGACCCATAAAACTTATTACATCCCATTTAATAAAAGATTAATTTTAATAGATTTATTTAGATTAATTTAATTTCTGTGCTTCCTACACATGCTTAAAACTTTAACATAAACTAGTACAGGGCTTCTGATTTCAGTGCAGGTGGGTTAGGAAGCTTCATTTTCATAACAATTTTCATTAAGTGATATTGAAAATAATTATTCCCAAATATCAACAAACTTTTTTTCAATAAGGAACTGAACAGTCCTAACTAGATATTTAAAGCAGAAAACAATAACATTTTTATTTGAAATTAAATTTTAAGAGTAAGAGTGTTAGAGTTAAGTATAGGAGTGTTTTGTTTTCTACTGGAAGAAAGTAAAGAGAGTAAAACCCCACTAAAAAAATTCTACATTACATATTCTTTGAAACAGAGGAAAATATCCATTATTGAGTAAAACTTACTTTGTAGCAGATAATGCCTTAAATAAAGATGCCGATGCACTGGAGCACTCATAAAAACTAACTTCTCCTAAAAGCAACCTTCAGAGAGTGAGGGAAAAGAAACCTTTGATCCCTCTGAAATAGATTATCACTTAGATTTTCTTAGCTGCTGCAAATCTAGGTAGCACAAGTGATTTGAATTCCCATTGATTTTAAAGAGTTCATTTTGAATTACACCAGCTGAAGACATTTTGAATTTCACCAGCTGAAGGCAATATGTAATGCAGAATTTTTCAGAGGGGTTTTACTCTGTTTCTTCCACTAGAAAATAAAATACTCTTATAAATCTCTTACTATAAAATTTAATTTTAAATATAAATGTTCTCATTTTCTGCTTTAAATATCTAGTTAGGACTGTTCAGTTCCTTATTGAAAAAAAGTTTGTTGATATTTGGGAATAATTATTTTCAATATCACTTAATGAAAATTGTTATGCAAATGAAGCTACCTAACATACCTTCACTGAAATTCAAAATTTTGAATTACACCAGCTGAAGACACATTTACTTATGGAGACCTAATGCAGCAAATCATTTAGGGAAGGATGGGCCTGTCCGAGAGCACTGCACAGCTGCAATCAGAAGCTTCAGCCACACAGGGAAGGCCAGGAACTCAAATCATTTGTGCAGTTCAGTTCCTGGTCACGTTTGCTTTGCACATGCCTGGCTTGCTTAAAATCAACGCTTGTTGCACTGTAACAATCTGTTCCATTTCTCCAGAGAACTACATAGCAAAAGAAGGCACAGAAATTTTAAGGACATCTCACCCCCAACGCAGAAGGCTAAGGATGCATTGCAGACACACAACAGAATGTTCCAGGAGATATAAAGCCTCTGTATTGTCTCTGGGAGGTTGCCTGGTCCAGTTTCATGTACCTTGCCAAAATTCATTGCTAGGAATGCAGCTGCCCTAGGCTTCCCATGATAGAAGTTACTCCAGAAGTGTTTGGTTTGCTCCATCAAATGGCCCTGCTGTCCCTTACTCTGAGAATAACTTTCTTGTTTTCTTAAGTGACTTCAGTGATGCTCAAAACACCGAGATGGTTTCAATATGAAACCCTACAAATCAAACTAACACAAAAGATGTTTTGTTACATTTCAATTAAAAAAAGGCATTTGAAGCTGAGGGATCCATTCTGCCTGGAATTATCCCGATGTAAATGAAGGAGTGGGGGTATTTGTATGTCATGACTAAATGTTAGCCTTGATCTGATCAGATGTAACTGAAAACAGAATTTGGCCTACAGCTACAAAGTGTTCAAGTTTAAAACCCTAGCTTTATCCTCCCAGGCAGTCTGCACTGCACAGACAAATGCAGTAACATGTAGATTTGGCAAACAACGTACTGCTGGAGAGGCAAACGTCCCAGAGCAGCCCGCAATAACAAATTGTCACTGTTCAGGCTAATAAGAACAAGCACTTAACAAAGTTGACATGGAGAACTAGACTGATCTTTACATGGTAGCAGGTGACAGCAGCGACAGAGACATTTATGGAATTTGGAACAGTACATGGAACAAGGGGACCGCTGTTCCTCCCACTGTGAGAGTGCCTTAGGCTGTACACAGAAGCATCAGGCTTTAATCTCCTCCATATTGCTCAGAACTGAGACCATAATCAGTATTAGATGAAGAGGTATTTTCATATTTATTTATATTCTGGATGGCAGAGAAACACATGCCATCATTTGAAGCCTTAGAAATTAGATATACTGGGGGTTTTGTGCATGTGTCACCAAGCATTAAAGAAAATTATCTCTCACTAATTTGCTAAAAGCTATGCTAGGCAGTTACAAAATTACTTTATAATCATCCGTTTGTGGTGACTGCTCTTTTTCTCTTTGATGTTGCATCCCCGATTGTATCCAACAGCACAATACCTGAATGATGGGATCATCATTCTACTGCATACCTAGAGTTCATCCGCTTGCTTTTCTCTCACAAGCAGCAAGCCAAGCCTTTGTTTCACTCATTTCTTACCCATGCTGTCCATTAATTTCACTGACCATTAATTTCACTGACCTTATACAGCAGAATAGAAGAGTCAGAAAGACTTTCCTACCACAGAAGACCTCAAAAGACCATCACTCCTTAATGTTGAGTAGTTGAGAAAGAATAAAAATGAGAATGAGGGATGGGGGAGGAATGTTTTGTTCATGGTTAAACAAGCACAAATGGAACGGCTAGATGTTATAAATGTTTGCATTTTTTAACAGGGTGCTCAAAGGCATTTTGAAGATAAATGCAGACATAAAACGCATGCTTTGAGGAGCTCAAAATCCAAACATTCAATTTTGGGCAACTGTTCAGGATGATCTTGGACAGTCCTTTGCATTCCCTTAAAAAAAAAGATCCTTCTTAAAATCTCTTAGTGCGTCCAAAAATTAGGAGTTGATCTCTTGCACTGCCCCTCTGACCTGAGCTAGTGAACGCAGCAGAGTTGGATACAGAGTTGTACAACGCCCTCCCACAGTGGGTCTGAGGAAGCCACACAGACTGGAAATCTCAGAGTGCCCTGGAAAGGCTGCCCTGTAAGGCAGCCTGAAGGGGCCTAGTGCAGAATGCTTCTCTTGCACCAAAACAGTATGGGATACCTATCCTTTCAGGTCTGCTTCCAATTTACTGATCTGTAGAACAGCGAATGATCGTGATCTAAAAAGACTGGTGTGCTGGGTTTCTGCTAAGTTTGAGAAACTGAATCTCTCTCCAGACTGGTGTCATTCCCAATTACATTCTCTGGGACACAC
Organism: Pardalotus punctatus; assembly: GCA_013400915.1. Lineage (NCBI taxonomy): Eukaryota > Metazoa > Chordata > Aves > Passeriformes > Pardalotidae > Pardalotus > Pardalotus punctatus. Next base: position 137,361 of record VZTX01015207.1, read on the forward strand.
ATAAAAAAGTTCTAAGTTCATGCCAACAGGCATTTCCTGTTTCTCAACCCCAGTATTAACATTTCTTGGACCAAAAGTTAAGTTTAGATGGTGCCTTTAGCTTAAAAACATAAGAAAGGCCATAATAGTTCAAAGAAAATTTCACATCTATCTCTTTTGGGGCTCTCCCTGCAAGTCAGGAATGCATGTTTAGAGAAGAATGTAAGGCACAATAAGCCCATAAATTACTTTTCTGTGTATAAACTTTACAAGTTTCTAAGAGTCAGTGGTTCAGGGGCCACCAGAGCTGGAGAATGCCTTTAGACCACTTTGACAGCAATGGACTAATGTCTGAACTCCAAAAGTTTAGTATGAACTCAATCAGCTTAGTACTAGAGTTAGGAACAGATCTGGCATTATTCACCGTGACTGTAAGCATATTAATCAACATTTACATTTTCTGCCTAATCTGTAGGCTGTGAACACCAACTGCAGAGGTTGTATTTCACTGCTTAATGCAAGTGAACAACAGACAGTTACACAGCCCACCTTGACATTGTTATTTTGAGGCTGTTCATAATCTGTCTTGCTGAAGAGTTCACAGACCTGCAGAGAAGAGTTTTCATCACCACATGCTCTTAATGAGCAACTGGAGCACCTGAGAAAACAGAGTCTACTTGGCAGTTCAGCCCCGTGATGTGGTATTGAGCACACTCTCCATGCACACTCGAAGGAAGCACAGTTACCAAGGTATCTTTGGATCACGAGAGCTTGCAGAACTGAGGGACAGCACTAGCTGCCCTCCAGATGTGTCTCCTTCACTGTGTACAGCATCTGTATGGACTCCCATAGGTATTTCTGCTGTCAGTTTAAGTGGAGTAAAGGTCATGTTTGTCTTGGATTAATTTTAAGTTTGGAACAAGGAGAACAAATTGCAATTTCCTACCTCCACACTACTTCCCTGAGTAACAATCCCACGCACACTTACCAAGTCTGGTGACACTTAGCTCAGTGCCTTTCTCCTGACACTTCAACAAGGGACCTTTTGAGAAGGAAACCTGACACAGATACCTCCAGAGTGGAAGCATTAATGCTCTTTGCTTACACACTGTCCAGGTGATGTTTTCTGCATGAGTGCCTGAAAGTCACTCACAGCTGGCTGTACCAGATTTTGGCAGATCTTAGCATTCCTTTAGACATTTTGATGCCTTCATTAACACTTGCTGCCTGCAGAGAGACAACTGTCTGGCACTGGTTGACGCAGAAGACCCAAACAGATTACAATGCCAAATCTTTAGAATCTCTCTACTTCTGCCGTTAGTTTAGATGATCTCTGAGTAAATACAAGCCTGGAAAATATATGTTAACTGTAATTTCAGCAAATTCTGTTGTAAGATAACAGAGATAACCTTTTTTACTTGCCAACTTCACCCATGTGTTGAAAGTATTTAGATGAATTTAACATTCTTGAATTATTTGAGCTCCTTATTTTTATAAATATTTATACTTAGCATGAATCCAAGAGAGTGTCTCCATCTAAAAATAGCATTCTGACTTGTGGCTTTGCAAACATGAGATGGGAAGTCAGAGCATCACAAACAAATACAGCAAGTGTGTGTAATTATCCTCATTAAAACACTTTGAGTGGAAAATTTTCATTACCCTGGGATATAAGAGAAAGCAGGGCAGACACCCCCTGGATCCTGGTTCCAAGACACTTTTATGAAAGCCCATATAATCCCATATTTCTAGTAATTTGTTCAGACTTTCAGGGACTTGCTTCCAGCCCTGAAGCTACAACCTGGCCTTGCAGAGCTGAGGGAGATGCATGGCCACTTCCTGAGTAAATCCCCAGAAAATTACTCCATGGGTTTCTAGAAGGCTAGTGGGGAAACTCTGGTCTGGACTTCCAAGTGTCTGAGCTGGAATTTAAAAAATGCTATGCTAAAGCTCTAAGCAGGACATGTAAAGCTCTAGTGTTCCAATATTTCATTGTTTTAAAAGCAATTTGCTTGACTACAAGCTGAGTATTTGTTATTTCCACTCAATGGGTTCTGCCTACAAGTGGGATCTGGAAGCAGAAGTATAAATGAAAACATCACCATCCCATAATTCACTATCTGTCTGATATTTGCAGCTGCCTTCAGGAGAATGGACATTTTTCTCTCATTCTTGTACTGTCCAGTTTAATTTCAAAGTATAAATCCTCAGCACCCATTTTCTCTCGTACTCATTTAGGCCTTTTCCTTTTCCCCTCCAAACACCTTCACGATGTTTCCCAGTGAGCCCAGTATGTTTCTGCCCTGCTGAATGAGAAGGACCACGTTCCTTTTCACTTCTGCTCTGAAAGCACAGCAGGAAGAACTCCTCTGGTAATGTTTATGCAGCTGTGAAACTGTTCTAGAGGAAGTAGCAGAATTGCTAACACCTGAGACATTTTATCACCATACCCAAAGTACTGCAGAATCTATGTCCTCCACTACCAGAGCAGAGCTGATCCTGCACTGTAAAAAACTCCAAACTCATGCTCCCTTGTTTGAAGAAATAAAATACAAATTTTTAAAAAGTTTTTAAAAAAAAGGAAGAAGTTGTGCATGGATTCTTCTTACTAGGCAATAACGGCTTTGTTAAGCTCCTGATTCTTGTTCTTTTCCAATCCGGGTTGCATGGAAACATCTTTCCTCCTGATAAGGTGACTGTGCAGTGAATGCACACTCTGGACTACAGGTACTTAAGGAATGTCTCAGGATAATTCAGTGACTGCAATTTAACAGCTTTAATCCTCCAACATACTTCCCCTCTACGTACTTAGCTATAAACCTAATCTTCTTGGTGAACTACTCTCTCTCCCATTTTCAGGATGTCAGATCAGTGTTTAATATTTTTACTCATTTCACTGGCACACATCTGTAGCCACAGGAAACAAGGCACATACAGTGGAAGCAATCAGAGTCCTGGCACACGTGTTTACTGTAGTGCTGCTGCTGTCTCATAACTCTTTGGCCTGGAGCAGAAGCACAGATAAAAGATGGCAGATAAGGAATACAGTTCCCATGGCTCCACAACGCCCCTTGCCTAACATTTTCTCATGTTCTCACCGAGTCTCCACACATGCATGACAGTAATCCAAAGGAGGGTGCACTTACTGACTGGTCAATTCTTGAAAGTGTTACTGCTCCTGTTACAGGATTGTTAGCACTGCAGTGGCACATTTCAATGACCTATACATTAAATCTTTTTAATTCATTCATGTTGGTGTGAATGCAGAAAGTTTACATTATCTCTATTTTATTTTTTTTCAGTTTGAATCTTCAGAAACATCATCCCATTCTGCACTTGTGAGCCAATTCAGGCTCCAAGTGGTTAAACTCTTTAAGAAAAGAAAAAAAAAAGGGGGGAAAAAAAGGAAAAAAAGGCATTTTTCCTTCTGGGCTTCCTCACTATAGTTGAAACTGAAAACATAAGGGCCAGAATACCACAATAAAGGCTGCTCTTACCATATTTTTGAACTGACTAGAAGAGACAAGAAGATCAAGAAATCCTGTGAGAGATAATAAAAGACAAGCACTTGAAAAGTGAATTGTGATGTGGCCACCAGAAATACCACTCCGAGAAACAAAAATACTTGCAAGTGTTTCCCTGGAGGATGTACTGCCAAGCCCTGGCTCAGCAGCTCTGCTGGTTTTTTTAAGACAGATTATGCAAGAATCTTCTGTGAGCACATGGAAGGGAAAAGCAGCAGTGGATTTTGTCAAGCGTCAAGCTATCATGAAAATCTAGGAATTACCATATTAGATTAGGCTATGCCTCCTATCAAATTCCTCTTAGCAGTCATTAGCCCCAGATGCTCCAGAGGAAACTGAGACAGTCCTAGTACATCATACTCCCCAGGAGACCCTCCAGCCCTGTTTCTCATGTCAGTGTTTGGCTGAAGCACTGCAGCATCAGGGAAGAGCTGCCCCTGTGTGCTCCAAGGAGCTCCGAGGAAATGCACGGAACTTGGCCCCTAACTGGTAGGTCTCTGGATCTTTTCAGAGCAGTTCAGGGTTAGCTCTACTCCAAAGAACATTTCATTTGTAAATGTTTTTAATAAAGCAGTCGAAGCCACCCACATCCTGCTGGGACAGTATGGGTTTGTGTTTCTGAGCTCTTGAACCATTTCAGAAAAAAATTATGCACACCAGTCCTTTTAAATGTCATATGAGGCAGTAAGTGATATTTGGTATGGTGATCTAATTAATTTTTTTATAAAAAGGGGTTAGCCAACTAAATTTTTTTCTATGAACACACAACAGTACCCCCAATTCAAATGTTTATGCAAGATGAGTACACAGCCCAATTTTTTCCCTATTACCTTTTGAGAGGCAGCAAGGCAGCCTCAGGCAGGCCTCTGTCTCCTTGGGAACATCACTAGGGAGCTGTACCACTTCAGACTCCTTCAATAGAAAAGCATTTCAAAACCAACCACACACTTTAATTACTGGCAATTAGAAATTCCTGGGTTTGTGTGTTTACAGCTGAAAAATGTTAATGTGTGCCAGTTGTGTCAGAAAGTTTGATTAAGCTCTTTAAACTGAATTTGAAAAACTTAAAACACTCCAAAGACTGATCAGAGTATCTTGGGGGGCTTTGTGAAGTGACATGGAGAAGTCAGAACTGCTTTAATAGTCTCCTCACTGCTCCCAGTGGACCACAGCTTGCCTTGCAAAGACACACACCCAACATATTTGGCAGGAGAGATTTCTATCTGGCAGTTTTACAAAGACTAAGCAGCATCTCAATCATATCTAGGATCACTATCTGAATGGCAAACTGGAGTTACAACTGAGGTTCCAATGACTATCCCTGATGTGACTGGAGTTTTGTAGGAGCAGCTATGAAATGAGATAAAGGTGAGTAAAACCCGTGCATTCCACTGTACGGGTTAGCTGCCTTTTCAACATACAGCAGAGCAGTGTTAGTAGTTTTCTTAGAAACTTAAAGACTGCAAGAAACAGCAGCAATCAGAGAGTGATGTTAGACCAAGTTCATAGGCAAAATACAAAGAGAACAAAAGGTACTTTTTCCTGGCCTAACAGAGATGGTATTTCCATAGACATGTAAGGCTGATGACGAATGCTTGCTACAGAGCTCTCCATGTGTCATAAAATATGAGCAATAAAATAAAGTCAAAGAATTGAAAAGACAAATGACAAGCCTCTGTGCATCATTAATGAATGATGAGGGTAGAAAGGCAGAAGATAACCCTCCATGCATATAATAATGATGTCTTTGACTGGTGCTGCTTCTCTGTGCCTGCACGTTTAATAAGATGTGTTAGAATTAAAAATTTAAAAATCAAGTCCATGTGCTCCATAAAATATGAGGAAAGAAGCAACTCTAGCCTAAGTTAAGATCTTAGCATTGTACATCCTGTTAAAGAAGGAGATGTGTTGATTTATGCAAATACTCATAAATGAAGCATGACAGTATTCTAATTCTGATAACAAACCAAGTCATACAGTCAGTAATCTCATGTCTCATCAAAGGAAGAATTTTGATACTTAGCAAAGAGTTGGAACACCACAGGAAACCATCTGTTATTGTATTAAGTGACCTTTCTTCAGCTGCTTTATACCCAAAGCAGCTACAGAGCCCAAAGCCAGATGATGGGGCTGGAGAAGAGGCACGTCATAGAACAGGCAACAGAGTAAGATATTGCAACGAGTTCTAAAAAAAAAGACTCACAAGCCATCATAATACCTCCATACATTGACACTTTTTTTTCTATGAACATAATTTACAACTCTCTTTGCTCCCAACCAACTTTGTTTGAAGTTAAAAATAAGAAAAATATGCTTTAATGAACCATTAGTGTCTCTCAATATCTTCCAGGCTAAGTCTACTCAATTTATGAAGCAAGGGATTTTCTTTTCTCTGTATTTTTTTCTTTCTTTTTTCATGCTGCCAGCTGTGCAAATGCAACCTGGAATCAGAAGTCTGATGCTAAGGGCTCAAATATCATCACCAATAAGAAAAATCAGTAACTTAGATTGACCTGGGAGTGATGATGTCTATGTGCCACAGAGCAGAAAACCAGCTCACTTGGCCACAACTAAACTGCCTCTTATTTGCTAGCAATAATGAAAGCTCAATTCTGTTAAGTAAGCAGATACATCAGACATATGGGGGGCAGGTCTAGGGGGCAAGTGCCATTTTTTATAGTCATTTCCCTCACTGTAATGGCATTCAAGAAGAAGTTATTTGCAGTATGTAAACTAGAAGATGTGCATGTGGGCATTGTGTGAGAGACAGATGGAGTAAGAAAAGCATCTGCCTTCTACACAATAGAAAAATTAAACCTTAAAGCAAAGATCTTTAAAGTAAGGAACCCTGTCTTGCTCCCCAGCAAAGTGAATGACCAACATTCCAAAGTCTACAAGAGGAAAAATCCACCATCAAAACTTCCAGGCATAAAAGACCAGCTATTAGTTTTACTGAACTTGAAAAGTTCTTGGTTAAAACACATAGGTTGTAAAGAACTCATAATTTTAAGGTTCTTAGGCAATTTTCCTTAGGATCTAGAAACTCCAGCTTGCAACATAATGAGAAGAAAATTATTTTTAGTGTTACATTCTATGCAAAAAGATGGTAAATGATTCATTCTCATGACTCACAACTGTCAGAGGAGACCCGCAGGGGCTGGAAGAGGGAGAAGTATCCTGAATTGTGTGATAAAAAGTGTCCATACTTCAGGAGAGTACATTACACATCTTCTAAATATACATTGCTGCATAGCTCTGCCAATGAGAAGCACATAACAGCCTTCACATCTAGTATGACATGTCTGTAGGTGGGAAACAACTTTTCCACACAGCCCTGCTTATTCTCACTTTTATTACAGCAGTGTCCTAACACTGGACAAGGTGACTTGGCCAGTCCAAACTTTTTGTTTGGTGGAAGTGAAAAGCAGAATGAATGCAGTAAACTTTAAATCCAAGGCTTTGTGTCATGGAAGACAAAAAGGCAAACTTCTAATAAAAGGATCTTGGAGAATGGTGAGCAAGAGCTGTACTGAAATCATATTTTTAAATTATTTTTATCCAGTTGAATGACAGAGCTTGTCACTTCTATGTAGTATAAATGACTGAATAGTTCATATGAGCAATAATACCCTGGCAGACTGAGGCAAGCCAAGATTTGATTCTTAGCTCTGCTACCAATTCATGCAGATAAATCATTCAAAGTCTTTGTGCTTTGACTTTCCCATCTGAGAAAGGAGATATTCAGCTTAGTTCACAGAGGTGTTGAAATGTTGATCATTTTTATGCACACAGCAATGTGAAGTCATTGGTGAAAGGTGCTTTGGAAGTATTAAATATTCTTCTTGCTATTATGCCTGCTTTCCTCTTCATACTGTTTATGAGTAGTGCTATTCTTTTGACTGAACTTCAGCCCATTAGAATTTGACAGTATAGAATTTACATTCTTTGCAATGATAAATGCATTTAATTTTCTTCAACCAAATACATTCCAATCCAGCATTTAAGCATAAGACTAATCTCTTTTGTTTCACATGACTGTTGAGTAAAAACAAGTGCTCAAGTGCTCTGTCAAATTGAGGTCATGAGAGTTTTTGCAAGAATAAGCAGCAGTTGGCAGTTGAACTCTGTGATTTGAAAAAAGTTCTCTTCCAAATCTTGGAGAAATACCAATAGTTTGGTTGTTATCCCACCAAAATCAATGTGGTATCCATACACACAGGTTAAAAAAACTCAAACAAATAAGAAAAAAATATATTCATTTCCCATCATAGACTCAATTGTTCCTCTAGAACTTCAATCAACCTTGTTACATCTTGTTCTGACTTTGGAGGGGAAAGCAATGCTAATTCAAAGTCTAAGAAGTTTGAGGGAAGAGGAATATTCTTCACATTCATCACAGGGACCAGGTTTTACTCTGCAATTTTATCAGTTGTGGTGCGTTTCCTACATCTATGAGAGTCTAATATACCAACAATGTCTGACCATTTCTGCTCTCTTCCTGGTTTACACATCAGCAGTAGTTACCTTTCTCATATAATCAGGAAATTGATCCAGGACTTAAGGAGTTTTGTGGAGCCTATGATTTACAACTCACAAATTCCTCTAGAGTACACACAGTGTAGCCACGCATATTTCATCAATTCGGATCTGAATATTCACCTTAATAACAAAGAACTGCTATAAATCAGTGTCCACGCTATTTGCAATAAACCAGAATGTAACATACACAGAGCTCACTTAGACTGGTTTTCCTGACACGGTGCATTGGGTCAGTGACTCACTGTGACAGGACTGAAGTTTCTAATCTGCAACGTTACAGATTATTAGGATTTCATCTGACTTCAGAGGCAGAAGATTATCTCCCCTTCTGCATATGGTATCAGGGAGCTTCCTGGAATGATCTTGCCAGCTTCATTGTAAAGATAGACCTGATGAACTTCAATGAAACAAATGAAAATGGAAGTTTCTGTGCAAAGGAGTTAATGTACCCATGAAACAGCCTGGCACACAGTAAAACCAAATTCATGATCAACATACTTGAAAATATTTCTTGAAATGGTGAATTCTGCGAGGCAAATCTAGGGCTTTTCTGTCTGGAGCAGAAAACTGGAAGAGCTAATGTATAAAGATCTCCAGTGGACATGCAATGCAAAACCTAATAAAGCTGAGACACCTGAAGAGCCCTCCTTCCCTCAAACTTAGGTATTATTAAGGTAAGCAAAAATTAAATTCTGCCAAGAGGAAAGGTATTGGATCAGTTCTTGTAGAAATCTAGTTAAGATTAACTTGCAGTTGGCAGCAGCAAACACTGACTAATACTATGCTCAGAAAGGGGTGCTGGAGAGGTAGGACTGGATCTTGGACCAAGAGTGTGCAAAGGCTTCACGTCTTAATTTATGAGATATCTGAGTTAAATTAATGATAAATCATTTATTTAATCCCCCAAAGAAGGCTAAATGTCCTACCTTCCCCTTGGGAACTCAGAAAGTTGGGGGGTTTAAGGTTACAGATTTCTGTTCTGTGAATTACCCCGGAGAGATTTGTAGCCTGCAGGTACAAGCACCAGAGGAGGGGACAAAGGCTCAGTAAAAGCAGCATCCAGAATGAAACCACTGTTCTGGGTAAAACATCATCTCAGGTAACATCTGGACTGCCATTCCCAAAGCTACTACGGAGATCAAAGAGGAAAGCATAATTAGCTACAACAGTTGAGGTTGTGAGGTTCCAAAAACTCTTAATGAGAAGAGCTGAAAGCAAGACAACTTGATGCAATTTCAAGTTTATGTCTTCCTGGAATAGGAAGATGACTCCATCACAGATGGTAATGCTAAAAAAACAATAAAATAAAGTAAATTTAGTAATGCTGTACAGGTGCTGCAGCTCCAGAGAAGATGGCATGTTTTCAGTAATGTCTGTTAATCCATCATTTTACACAGAAGTTCCCCCTGCTTATCTTACTATCATCAGAAAAACATGTATTGATCTGCTTATGATCATAATTCCCAATTCAAATCTTTGTCTATTACATCACAGCAGATTGGGGAGGGAGGGAGGCTAGGAAGTACAGAGATAAAACCAAAATAGATCTTCATTTAAATTTCAGAGTAAAACCTTAAGCACTTTATTCTTTGAAACAGAGAAAAAAAATACATTATCCAGATTTTGTGTGCAACAGCATTCATATTTTTTAATATCATCTTGAAATCAGGAATAAAACCTGTATAAACTTGTGCAAATGGCCCTAGAATCAGCCTTCCTGACAGGAAAATGCAGGTATGCTGTATGGTCCATCAAGCCGCCTCTGGAAGTAGTTTAGCCCTTTATTTGCCCTGTATTAATAATGGTCAAGTATGAAAGAAATTAACGGCTCATAAAAAGCATAGGAAGAGTAATAAAAATGTTGAAAGACAAAAAGTTGGAATTTAATCCCTTCACAGAAACATTCTCCCTGCCCATTAAAATGCTGCCTTTATTCAGTCATTCCCATTAACAAGTAACTCAGCCTGCCGGAGGACAGGCAGGTGGTGCCGCTCCTTCGGGTTTCCAGCTAATGGAATTTCCCTTTGAACTCGACACCGCCGCAAAATCTCTGTGGGCCAGGAGGCTTTCCTCACTTCTCCCCTTTGGGAATCCCACGGAACCCTTGGATTTTTCTCCTTTTTGGCATCTTTGAGGTTGTGATTGTGTTCCTGAGATCTCTGGGATGAACCGGTGACCTGGAATGACTTGTTAAGGGAAAGAAGCTGACCTCGATACCTGATTATACCGGCAGGGAAGTCACAAGACTGATTCCCCAACAGCCTTGTTCCAGCAGCTCCTGCCCCACAATCAGTGCCAGAACAGTCTGATCAGGCTGACAGACCCTGAGCATCCTTCTGCATGCTGGAGATGGAAAAGCAGCCAGAGCTGCTCCAGTGTGATGCCACAAAATACTGCTCTACCAGAGAACAGGCTGCAATTCTGTGACATTTCCTTTGGTTTAGCATTCTGAGAGCGGAATCTCTGCTGCCCTAAAGACGGTTAGATCTGCAGAAACAGCCTAATGCTATTAAGCCTCACATACAAATATATCTGCCAGCCAAACAGCCTTAAATAATCCAGTATGAGTAACAATTTGCTGTAGCAAATTGACAATAAAAACAAAAGAAAAAAAGCTTCAAATAAAAATCCCCCATGTTTGTGCCCAGGAATTCCATTTTAACAGTTCACAAATTGTACTTTTAAGAGCTGGTTGAAACACTACATGAAAAGTTGGTAATATAAAACAAATTAACTTCTTGCAACATTACCAAGAGCAACCACTGAAGAAATCCTTTCCTTCTTTCCAGGAAAGTTATTTTCTATTTATAAGATATATTCCTATTTTTACATTTATAACTAAGAAATTATTCCTACTGTAAAGGTAAAGATGGTAACTATAGATGGCTGAATGATGTTCAATATTTAGCAAAGACATTTTGGAATCATATTTTCTTACTCTTAAACCATTTCTGTAGCTACTAAATAAGACATTTCTGACTTTTTACCAGCTTGCAGTCTAATATATTCAAATACAATTTTTTCAATTATTCATCTCCCTCTCACGGCAATTTTTAAAAAATATCTTGACGTGACTTCTTGAACAATTTTCCTTAGCTCTATTAAATTGTAAATTTTGCTTAATTTATTAGCTTTTGTATATGCAGCAGATAGCTATTATTGTTGGTTTTGTTTGTTTGTTTGTTGGTTTCTGATAGTAAGATCCTAGACTGGCCTCCATACACACAGGATGGCGAAACCTGGCAACCCCAAACAATCAACTAATCCCACAGAAAAGAAGACCCATCCCTTAGTAGACCAGATGAGATGATAAAATTTAAAACACAGCTCACAATTGCAAAATCAAAGCCACAAATATCTTCTCTATATTCACCCTCAGTATGCAGAGTAACCAGCAAGACCATGAAATCTGTTCAAAGAACTCCATGGAAGTCACTGCAGTAGTGGGATAGCAGTGTAAGTGTCCTAGATAAAAACTGTATCTTGTAAGAAATTTAGGTGAATCAAGTTACATAGTAAAGCCAAATAAACTGAGATAAATTCAGCCATCATAAGAAAACCATGCTCCCTGGCACAACAGATTTAATCTACAGCAATAATTCTGCTACATATTTGCTTAAGTCCAGTTATCCCAAAGCCAGAAGGATGTACTTGATCAGTGAACCAGGCTGAACTCTTCAAAATTCCATTAATTTCTCCTGCACTGTCCAAGGGAAACCACTGCCTCAGTTTCCCTTTATGTGAAATAAGAATTCTTCTACTGCTTTGACAAGAGTCCTGGAGTGAGTACCTGAACCATGCACAACATTTTTACACACCATCTCTACAAATAATAAATGAGTATATAAGCATCACACAGAAGTGTGTCCTTTTTGTTTCCCTACCAATACAGACATTTAAAATACATGAGAATTCTAGAGGAGGAAATGGGGGTAGGAAAGGGACTCAAGTGACTGCAGGCCTCTTGACCTTACCATTTTTCCAGTCTATAACAACAGGGACTTTTCTGTTTGAAGGAAAAAAGAAAAAAAAAAAAAGCCCATTCTGTTCTGAATCTGCTGTGATGAAATGGAATTTGCATTCAGCATCCATCACCAGTGGTCAGAGGGATTCGCTGTCTCCATCAAAGATTGTGCACTTTAAATCCTTTGCTACATCAACTGCTATATATTTGATTTTAATTAAAGTTCTGTCATGAATTATAAAAGACCATATCTTCAAAGTCATTAATTAAGGCCCCTCGGTGTCTGAATACCAACACTATAATGACAAGTGAGGTGTACAGTGACTAGCAACAAGCGGCTGCCCAGCAGCAGCAGCAAAGCAAGCAGAACTATTATTCTGACATGCTCAGGATTGCACTTGCCCATTGTTACAGCAAAGAGATCTCCCATGAATACAAACAGAACAGCAGCGGGGAATAGTCAGGCTTTGGTGTGGCACTATCTGTAAGTAATGTGGCTCTTCACAGAATTTGAGAAATGGGTCACTCCGTGCAGTATTCCTCAGGGTCTGTCTCTGAAATCTGAAAAGCAGAAATGCCATAGCTCTGTGCTCTGGGCTTAGGAGCCGATCATGCAATCACTTCAATTTAGCTCTCGCTCTTACTGAGGGGATGGGGTGGGGACCTTGCTAGCAAAGGGTTTGGTCCCATCATCTTTACTCACATTACACTGCAAGGCGCCTCATGGAGCTCAACAGGCCCATTCACAACACCTGGCACAAGGCAGCACCAACGGGGATGGCAGGATCTGCTCCCAGTGCTACTGAGGATCATGCTGAGCTTACCAAGCTTCACCAAATACAGCAGCATCAGGACTTCTGAACCACCAGTATGTGGAAGCACCAGTATGGAACCACCATACTTGAAGACAAATTGAAGACAAAGTAGTTCTGCACATTGTATCCACAAGGTCCAGTTCATTATCAAATAAATGAAATTCATTTCTAATTTAGTAGCAAGCTAACAAATTATATCCACATGTCAATGGAACTTTACATCCTTAAGACCTAACTTCCTAAAACAGAAGGGATGAGAGAAACAAAAGGAAAAATATAATTGCTACCTTAAATGCTGAAAATGACATCTGGTACCAACTGTTGACCCTTTGTACATCGTCCCACTCTCACCCCTTTGTGCACACAAACACACACGCTGATTTCCAGCAGTTTAAAGACTCCCTCATGTGGTGGTCAGATATGGTGAATTAGATCACTGAAGCCTGAGCCAGCTGCTGAACAGACAGAGCACATCCAGATAATAAATTATGTGGATGTTTAAAGCTTACGTTCTGTTAGGATCAACTCTTCAACATACAGGGCTTAGATCAGCTCACTTGCCTGCAATATAAATGAGTTCTTGCTGAAGTTATTAATCCTTTTAAACTCAGTGGGGACTGCTGTGACTAACCATTGCTTCCTGGAGACAACCTTACTAAAACAGATAAACTGCTAACATCATGCCTTCCTCTGTTCCTGCAGGGGCACACATCTCCTTCCGTCAGCTGCAGCAGACACCACTGTCTCTGTTAGAGGCTCTGAATGGCAGGTGCTTGGAGCCAGTGACTGGCCAGGGTCAAAGCTGTCAATACTGCTACTTGTATAGATGGTCCATCTGCAGCACAGGTGCCACTGAGAAAGAGCAGGGAGTAGATAAATGATTCCTACACACCTCAGCCTCAGTGGGCTCTCAGTCCGGCACCATGCTTGTGACCTTGCAGTTTTCTACCACAGTGCCCTACATGTCAGACATGTGGCAAAAGGCATCAAAATCCCTCATTTAGCATAGTCCAGTCCCATGCTTTCTTCTCTAAGCTCTTTGGTTTCCTGGTACTTATAAACTTCTCTTCCTCAGACAGGAATAAAGAAGGCTCTAGAATGATGTTTCAGGAGGAATTACAAAATGGGATCTCTGGAAAGAGAATGAGTCACAAGGCAACCCTGGAAAACCAAAAAGTAGCCAAAAGTCTGGCTAAACTGGACCTTGGGATAGCTGCATTGGCACCTTTCCTGAAGTTCATGCAAAATTTTCCATCACCTGAGATTTGGATTTTCCTTAGAAGTTCTGACTGAAACACTCTGAGAACACCACATTAGCTCTGACAACATTAATTGGTTACTTCTTTTCCACAAATCCTGCTAAAATCAATGCAAGTCCATCTACATCACTCAGACTTGTTTTGCTTCCTAAACTAGAAGCTATAAACTGACAGCACATGACCTAGAAAACACATGAGAAGAGGTTACACACATGTACTGAAATAGTTTACTTGCAGACACACATCCCACTGCACCCAGTTCAAACCAGCTGAGTTGGTAATCAGAGGATCAGCTGTTTTCTTAAGATCTTAATTGTTCTGATGATTATTTATTTCTTCAGCCTAGCAACAGGTTTCAATTTAAAACATGAAACCCCACCAGGAATAAATCCATCATCCTCCCATGGCCTGTGCTCACTGACACTCTGCCTAACATACTCCTCTGGAACCATGAGGAAATCATCAGCTTTTGATCAAATTTTGGAATTAGTGACAGTAAGAATTACTACAGTGCATTCCTGGAGGGATAACTACTCTGTGAGCAAATTACCCAGAACACCATCTGAAGTCTAATCTTGAAACTGCTGAGTGCTCCTGAATCATTTCAAAAATCATTTTCTGAAACAGGAAAATCCTTTGATAAAAACAGCATGTTAATGCATGCTCATGTTTCTCTTATCACAGTCAGATCTACTGAGATATGTAGCTTACAGCTCAAAAGACATCATGATTCTCTTTTTACTGTTATTATTGAAGTATGTCCTCAAAAGAGGTATTTGCCTTCTCAGACTGTGTGGTGTCTGCCATACAGTAACTATTAATGCATGAAAGTAGACATTTAAAAAGTATATCTGGCATCAAGAAGTAGATGGTTTAAAATTTTCAGTACGGAGTAGCTCTAACTGGAAACACTCAGTAACTATAGAGGAGATTTTTATGACTCAGGAGAAATAAATCAATTTGTATATCAAATAAATACCTAACATAAAAATTATATTAGGTATTTAGGGAAATTAATTTTTCCACAAATACATAAAGGCTGTAGTAGGAGATATAACTGTTCATTTTCTGTAGCTAATCCAGAAGTAGCATCTGTTTACATAGACAAAATATCTTATAGAGGATTAAGGTAAGAGAAAGGAGATCTGGGTTATTGTTTCAGCTTTTCCATACAGTTGGTAGATGGCCTTATGATGTCTTCTCAGGAGGGCTTTTACTTTGTTTTGTATGGCCTCTTTCCCTAATTTTTAACTCCTAGGGAATCTAGCCATAAGTCACTAATTACTGTCAGAGGTAATCTCTTCAGAGTATGGAGGGCTGAGGAGTGTTTATGAACTAAACACTAACAGCAGTTAACCTGTCAATCTGTCAATGTCAGAATACATCACGTCAGGTGCTTCAGAGTCTGTCTCCCTGATTTTAAGCTTATCTAGTCTGAGATAAGAAAACACATCATACCATGTCTTCAGATTCAGCAAGAGTGGTAGGGTGATGGGGTAATTTGAGCTGAAACCGACCTCAAGAGCCATTTAGCCCAACCTCCGACTCAAAGCAGAGGCCAGACAGCAGCAAATGTCCCTGCTTTCAGGATTTAGCACCACTGCATTCCCAGCCTGCAAAAGCAGCACCTCTACAGCACACCAAGAACAGGATGATGGCATCGAGCTTAAACACAAATATAAGGAGATAAGAAACATTTTACCCCAAATTCAGTCTCCAAACAATAAGACTTCTACTCTCACAAAGTGTCACCAGCATTTATTTTGCTTTGCCAGTCTGAAAGAAGGCAGCTCAGCCAGGCTCATAAGCTGGTACTGATGTCATGTGCTAATGGAAGAGAATGCCTTTCACTGACTGCTCAGAAACTCAATCTATTGGTTCACCCAGTACCCGTAAATCCAATATTCCATATCCAGTGTATTATGTTTCCTAACTGAGCACAACTTGTTTAACTGCTCACTCACTGAAGTGGTACCAGCAAAGCAATTTATCAGCAAAAATGCAAACAAAGGTGAGAAGCAATGCTTCTCTGCAGGTCTGCATGGTTTCTGTTGCTTTGCCAGGTTTTTTAGGAAGTATGTTTAGAAGGTGACCTCAACCTACTTTCACTGCCAGCAAAGATAAGAAACAAAATGCAGTGAGATTTTCAAACCACACAGACCTCACAGTCCATTCAAAAGTTTCCTCATCCATTTCTGAGCCAGCGTTCATTAGGACAGACAGAGAACAGAGCATTCATTAGTTTTCAGTGAGGCTTATGAGTACAGCTGGAACGTGCCAGGACACATTTGGCTTTAAACAGCTTCACCACAGTACCCTTCTAAATCAAAGCTGCTAAGCTGTCACAAATTGCATTAAAATTCTTATGAAAGTGACGTGGTTCTTAAGATTTACGTCAGCCCTTGACCCAACACAGAGAACAGAGATAACTGGAGAATTTGCAACACGATACTTAATATTTTTACTTGCTTAATTAAGGACACCTAAGAGTAACTTGGCACATGTAGTGAAGGCTTCCTTGGCCTTTGTTCTCTCACTGTGCCCCATGGCCAGATACAAATACGAGCTGTCATCACAAACAAAGCTGAAGAGTCATTCCCCACAACCAAGCACCATGCTCTGGAAAAACTGGATCATATTTTCAGGACTGCTGTTTATTAAGGCAACACTTTAAACGGCCATGGATTTTAGCTGATGAGGAAAAGCGAAAAGAGAATGTGTCATTTCAAAGCTGAACCATTACAGGAAAGTTGTTCACTGTAACTCAAGTCATGGCAGATTCACTCCTGAAAGGATAAGCAGGGATAAATACAAAGCCACTTGCTTACAAAGACAGCTCCACTCATGCACGAAGTTCCTGTAACTCCTCTTTCTCTCCTGAGCGTCAAGTGCTGTTTCCCATGGCTGATTCACCCAGCAGCCCTGCATACAGCTGTGTGTTGGGCTGTCAATGGAAGCGTCTGGGCAGCAAAAGCCCCTGCAAATGCTTTTATCCCTGAGCCACTCAGCCCCCCCTTTGAAATCCTTGCCTTTATGTAAGACTATTCACTTCATGGATGTTGGGGTACAGTTAGCAAAACAGCTTGATATTAACAGAAATCAAACAACTGTCAATATTAACTAATTACAATCAAATATCAAATATCATCAGTAAACACCAAACACCTGCAAAGTATTTTCTTTTCATTAGCAGCCCTGAACTGTTAACAGGGGTCATATCTGGAAAACTTTAATTTACCATTCATTGGAAAGCCATGGCAATCTTTAAGGTGACATACAGGTCAGAGGAACTTTCATAGCTGAACTCGTGTTTCATAGAAATTGTAGCCCCTTGGCTGGCTGGAACACAGATTGAAATCATGCAGAATTGCCAGTCTCCCATCTTGAAAAGTCATGAGGCTTTCAATATCCCTAGATTAGGCATATTCAGATAAAATAATATTCCACTTGTAATAGCGTCTCAAAGCTGGCAATACTAGGAATGACACAATATTTGGACAGTCCGTGACAATGGCCATATTTACACCAAAATTTCAGATTCAGGCAGCTGCACCAAGTGATCAAACCCCCATTACCAGCAAAGACTGAATTTTGCACAATTTCCCTGCCATCAGTTACTGAAGCTCATTTCTATTGCGGAATCTGCCCCATTGCCTTTTACCCTGTAGGGGTAAGGTGATGCACTGTGTGTGTTGGTGGCAAAGCTTCAAGCTGGTTCTGAACTCAACAAGCCACAAGAACCTTCCTGAGAGCTCTGCACGTTGTGCACAGAGCAGGGAGGGAGTGAGGCTCCCACTGAGCCCTGAGCAGACCCACACTGTGCAGCCTCAGCAGGAGGGGGACGAGAGGCCTCACTCAGCTGCACTGGCCTGTGCAGGGCATCTCAAAATCCATAATCAAAATGTTTGCTGTAAGGCACTGTGTGGGAGCATAACCACACATGACTAAAGCATATCATTATGTCTCTGATATAAAAATAGGCTAAAAAACAGTAAAAAATCTAAGCCAGGAATATAATGTTTAGTAATTTCTTTCTCTCTTTTTTTTTTTTTTTTAAATTTAAAATATATGTGGGACACTGTCTTCAAGATTAAGCCAGGTTTTGTATTTTCCCCCTCTCTGGCATAAATAAATGCTTTCATATATAGAAATGAGGAGAAAATGTGGCCTCTTTCAGCAATAATAACTATCTGCCTGTTGCTACCTTAAAATCACAGCAATCACATCTGGTAACTGCCCTTTCCTCATGTTTCCACTAGTTTTCAGACTTCCTCTTGTGGTAGCTTGAGACTGCGCATCTGGATGTTTTAAACATACAAAGGAATTGCTAGAGCAAGCAAAAGGGAAAACGGTGCTGAGAGTTAAGATGTGCAGATAAGCAACTGGTGCACTTTGCAGCTAAAGTAACGGAGAGGCAGCGGGGGAAAGCTTTTTCCAAAGAGGAGAGCACAAGTTTAGGCAGAATGAAGGCTCACATTGGCTATGGCTTCGTTTTTAAAGTACTATTCATCCAAGTATATCTTTTTAACAAAACTTTACCCGCACCGTCACCTATCATTAAGTTTCCCGGAGACAGCACTCCCAAAACAGACAAAGAACTAGCAGTGGTAAGTGTTGGTTTCATCTTTGCTTTGCATTTATATTGTTGTTTCATAAGCAGATGTTTCTTTCTTGTTTCAGCTGAGGCTAAGGAATGACTGTAGCATTCTTTCCCTAGAGTCTCTGGAAGTGCTAGCTAGCTAGCAAAGGTATCAGCTTTCAAAAGTTAAAACTGGAGCCAAATAACGTTTCCTCTCTTAAAAGTTTTAACGCCAGCAAAGAAAGTCAGGTTTTTGGGGATTTTTTTTCCCTTTAGTCTCAAGATAAAAAATATTTTCATTAAATCATCACAACTATAATCAAAAGATTGCAATGGTAAGAGGAAAGAAGGTCAAATAAGAGACATGTAATTTTTTTACTTAAATCAAGTAGAAGTGAGGGCAGCCGAGACTGCCTTAATGCATGTATCACAGTTTTCAGAAGTGTGTTTTCCAGATTGTTTACCAGGCATTGCATAAACACAACTTCAAGGGACACTACAGTTGAAAGCTGGCTCGAATTTCAGAAGCCGTTTTGTCTAGTTTTGACTTTGGAAAGCAATCTCATCAGAGGTTTAAAGAAATTTTTTTTTCCCAAATTGAATCTGGAACAAAAAAAGGAGTTTTCATTTCTGTGATATTAGTAAATTATAGCTGTAACACTACGGCATTTTATTCTAACCTTTTTTTAGCCCTGTGGACCTTCATAAAAATGACATTATGGGGAAGTCCATTTAAAGGGAGATTGAGATAGATTATCCTTATTTTATCATGTAAATTATAGACATTTCTCTTCTTCAGCAGTAAATCCATTTTAAGGAGGATTGAGATAAATTATTCTTATTTTAGGACATGGAGATTTGAAAGGTGGTCACTTTTTTTTAGGAGTTTGTGTGCATCTTGGGAAAGCTCGCCAGGTTAAAGAAGGTCTGGGGGAGGGTAGAGAGAGAATTTCCAGTTGGGAGCTGTGTTGGAAAGTTTAGGAAAAACAGACAAACTGACCCAAAAAGGGCATTCCTCAGTCTTTAACAAAACAAATTCCCGCAAGGTTTTGCCTCAGCAGCACAGTAGCCAAGGGCTGGGGGTGGGCAGTGCATTTGGGAGAGGAGAGTGGGGTCCCACATGTCTAGGAGCAATTTATCCACTTAGATAATCTATTTTCTTAAACACAGCCAGGCTTTTATTCAATAACAGCAATCCACATCTCCCCTCTTCTCTGTTTCTTTCAAACAACCTATTTATTATGTGTGCTCAGAGGAAAATTACAAGCTGGTTTAACACTGCAGTTCTTCTTTGTCTTTCTTGGGGTATTCTTGGGCAATGCTGACTGTCTGCCTTTCCTCACACCCTCCATCAGAACAGCCCCAGCACTCAGCATCAGAACACAAATTGCTATGTTGCAGCTGGATCCTGTTTTATTAATGGGCTGGATCAAAATTCCAGATCACCACAGCTCCCTGCTGACTCTGGGGAAACTGCATTTTGCAGCCTAGGCCAAGATGTGGTTTGCACAGACATTGCATTTTCTTCAAGATTCTCTCCTCATAGAACAGCTGATCATGGTCATTTCTCATCTTCAATAAAATCTCCATTTTAGGAAAAACTGAAAGGGCTTAGCTTTTTATTTAGACTCCTAGCAAATAAAATTCTTTACCATGCCTCAGTTTATATTTTTCATTGTATAGCTTGCACCCAAACCTAAAAGAGCAAGGGCAGCATCCTGGTTCTTCAGTAAACTTCAGTCCTGATGTACAGTCTGTATTACACCATGATACATCATTGGGGGATGCAAGCAAAATCATAAGAAAATCAATCAAACTACATGAGAATGAAAATTAGGATAAAAACCAAACTGGCTAGTTTGATTATGTTCTAAATGCATTTCACACAATTTCCACCAGGCCCCATTAACTATGTGTAGACAGCAGCTCAGTGGAAGCAAAGGTGAAACCACTCTGTGACCATTACTGGCCAGTGCCAGAGTCTCCCATCAGAAGTTACAAAAATCACAAGAACTAGCCACAGTCTGTACGTAATCACAATGGATGGACCTTCTGAAGGAAATGGTGTAACATCTTGATTAAATCTTTTTCTGAGTAAGCCCTGAACCATTTCCTTCACTGGGCAGATGAGGATAGTGTGGACTTTGAGAGGAGAGTGGTGAAATCTAGGCTTGACCAACTGTGGTTATCAAATATTCCCTGCTTTATTTTGCTGATGTTGTGGTCTTATCCCCAGTCTCCTGGGTGAAGTTCAGCAATTAATTAGAAGCATGAAACAAGGCTTCTCTTGGGAATACTTTCTGGCACAAGAACTTAAATGTGCAGTCATTTTCTCAGGCTTCTTGTAATCCTCACTTTGAAATAATACTCCCTGATATTCCTTATATATTTTTGGCAAATAGACCTTTACCTTATTTAGGTGTTTTTTTACCTTGGACTTTCAGTTAATATTTGGGATAGAATACCTGACAGGTGTTTTTTCCTCAGCTACAGACTGTTTTTACAGAAAGATCAGTAACTTGCAACCTTCCTGTCTCACAGCACCATTGGCAAGGGCATCTCTCAGCTCTGTGCAGTGCCAAGCACCCATCTGGGTGCAGTTTGGCAACACTTACCATTTCATGTGGCTGCAGCTTTTCTTTCACAGAGAGGCATAAAATACTGTAAACCCATCCTTAAGAGAAGAGGAGGAGACTTTGGTGGGTATTATTTTAGGTAGCAGATGAAAATAATGGGATTTGTGCCGTCTTTTTGGTCCCTTATGACCACACTTTTTTAAAGAGCAAGAACTTTGTGAACTGCCACCATGGCTGTGTCAGAAACATCACTGGCCATAATGTGCTGGAGCATTCAATGGGAGTTTTAAGTACACAAATTTGATTGGCTGCAGTTTCCAAGCAACTGAGATGTTACCAAATACTTTCTTCCTCAGGTCTTTGCAATGTTTGACTCAAAAGCAAACACATACAACGTTCCAACAACTCTGTGTGGTTTGAATAAAGAATGGGGTTTTTCTTTGCAATCAATGTGGTCTCATTTGTGGGGTTGCTTTGATATCCTGTCAAGTTTCTCAATAATCCAGATTCTTCCAGTAAAAGATTACACAAAATCTAAAGCTGTAAACAGATTTATAGATCATAAAGAAACCAAGAAAAAAAGACAAACCCATTTTTACCTTGTAGATCTACATTAAAGCTCTGTGTTCTAATAACTAAAAGCAATTCATTAATTAAAGGTGACAGCTAATAGTGGAAATGATTGTTTAATTAGCAACATCATGTGATCAAGGATGCTTTGTGTCAATTAAGGAGATTCTGCTGGTCCCTCACTTGCTAGTAATAGTAATTTTGAAAAGAGAACTTGCAAATTACAGGTGGAAAGCTAACATGGAATCACAGTATTTATTTGTAATGGTTGACTATTTATTTTACGAATTTGAAAGTCTTGTTATGTGTTTTTTCTTCCCAAGCAATACCTGAATAAATACTATGGGTGCCCAAAAGACAGTTGCAATTTATTTGTACTGAAAGATACTCTGAAGAAAATGCAGAAATTTTTTGGACTGCCTGAAACAGGAGATTTGGATCAAAATACTATTGAAACAATGAAGAAACCCCGCTGTGGTAACCCTGATGTAGCCAATTACAACTTCTTTGCAAGAAAGCCGAAATGGGAAAAGAATCATATCACATACAGGTACTGACTGGTAATTCTGAGCTCTGTTCACGTGTAACCATAGGGCTTCCAAGAACAAACAAGGCACTCAGAAATGCAGTAGCTGCTTAGAGGGCAAGGAAAGATTCCTTGAATTAGAGTCCCCTTGCATTTGGTCAACTATTGCTTTAACAAACACCTCTGTCATTTCAAGCTGTAATGTATCAGGAAGAATCATCTCAGGACCAAGTTTCTGGTTCTCGTTGAAACTAAAGAGGTTTTGGGTTTACTCTTTGCTCTGCAGCAAGCATCCTAAGGGAGCTGAAACTGCAGTATCTCACCTGCCTGTCTCTCCAGGAGGGGCACAGTACCTATTGATTGCAGAGGCCAAAGTCCTCTTCATTCAGCAGTCCTAAAAAAGGAGATAATCAAATAAAATTTAAAATCAAACAATTGTATTTCATATATATACAGACATGAGTTACCACAAACCTACTGCAATAGGTTTGACATGTTCTAAGTTCCCCTTCTGAAGAGTTAGAGACCAATACAGCTCTCATTGTAGTAAAAAAATCATTGCCTTAGGTGGTCCATGCACAAACTTTTCCCACCAATGAGAAAAACCAGCAGATTTGTCTTAGCTGCTTGACTTACTCAGCTGTTCCCTCTGAGCTTTGGACTCAAAGCATCCCTTGGGCTGCAGCTAACCTAATAAACACTGAAAAAACCTGTGGCAGCTCTCAGCCCCTACTTGCTGATGCACTTCTGATTCTTCCTCATTCTCCTTAGGCACAAAGTGGTTTCCCTCACTATGCACAGCCCCAGCAGCAAAGAATTGGAAACTCTCTTTGTGTGGAAGATAGGAGGCTACAACATAAGGCACTAAGAAGTCCAATTAAAATATATGAAAAAGCAGAAGGCAATGCACTTAAGAGTTGATCCCTTTCTCAGGTCAGGCCTACAGCTTTATCTCACATGCCTTTTCCTCCTATTTCCCCACGTATCCTATTGCCAATGTATCCCACACACAGGTAAAGGATTAGCACTCCACAGGGACGAAATAACACACAGAGACACAGGTGAGGGAGAAGAGCTGCTTTTCTGTTCTTAATAAGTGCAAACCAATCCACACTTGAAACTCTCAGAAAGTTATTGAGCTGCTTTTCTGGTCTCAGTGCTGATGCAAAACCCAGAAGGTTTTGTACAAGGCCCACTGCCATGCAGGCTTTACAGCCTCTGGATTTATAATTTTCTCCTGGCTGCTGCATCAATTCCAAAAGAAAATAAACAGTAAGTGCCACATCTGAACACATCCCTGACTCAAAGGAAGGTGTTTAGATTTCATGTGCAGCAGTGTTACCTCTTAGCTGGTTCCACAGCATGCTGAGCAGTAAACAACTAACACAGGAAGGAGGTCTGTGTGTTACTTAACTATTGCTTTTACCTCTAAGGATTATAGGCTATACCCCGGATTTGGACCCTGAGACAGTAGATGATGCCTTTGCTCGAGCCTTTCAAGTCTGGAGTGATGTCACACCGCTGAGATTTAACCGAATAAATGATGGAGAAGCAGACATTATGATTAATTTTGGCCGATGGGGTATATTTTTCTACTTTTACTTATGTTTTTGGTTTTGCTCCTTTCATTAATCCTCAGTATTAGAATGATCCACCCTCAATAAATAGCACCAGTGAGCCTTTCTGGCAAACCTTGTCCTAATTCACACTTGGCTCATACAAGTTAAGATCTAATTTCACTAAGAATTTTTTAAGATTTTTTTCTTTCTCATACATGAGAGAGAGAGAGAGAAGTATTTATACAATATCCTTACACTATATTTATCTTTCCAAAAGAGAATTGCTAGGGGCAACATTTTATTTTTAAATTTACAAATCAGAAATAGAACTGAGACATATTGGTAAAGATCTTCATATGATGCGAGCTGGCTTCCTGCCATAGAAGAGAATGGAATGCCATCATACCATTTATTTATAGCTTTGTATGCTGTTTTCCAGTGATAGTGGTGAGGGTTCTAACACACTGGAGCTTAAAAATGGATTTGTGGCTTCCAATTTTGACTCGATAGCTGGTTTCCATTCTTTAGCATGGCAGAATGCAAGCTTTCAATGCATTCTTTGGTCTTGAAGAATTCAAAAATATGGATCATAAACTGAATTATGGTTTGAGTGCAGCTGATGATGGGTGACTTGATTCATTTTCGTTGTGCGTGCCTCCTCAATTAATTCTGGCTTCCCTTGAAAGAATGTTTATGGCTTTTCAGTGTAAACATGGGGCATTTTAATTTCTTCTGGACAGTCACAGAATTTTTAATACTAATGAAGATATTTGTGCAGCCAGGCACTTGGGAGGTAGACTTTGGAAGTTAAGTGAACAGTTCAAATAATAACTGAGCTCTTTGTAAAAGCCTTCATTTCAAGCTGGTTTTCTTTGCTTTAGCTACTGATGAGTTGACCTCAAAAGCTGCACAGATTTTGTACACTCAGGACTTCAGATCCTCATCCAGACTGGCTCGGTTTGGAGAAAGAAAAAAAAAATTTAAAAAAAATCTTATAAAAGCAGAAGTGTTTCTGCTGGTTTCAGTACTTGTTGGCTATAGCCGGCTCAGAAACTGTGGGCAAAGAGCTCCTTCCACATTCTGTCATTCCTATCACTTTACCACATGCCAGATCCACAGGAGCTGAGACGTCCGTGAGGTCATTTTTAACCTTTCTCTTAAGCAAAGGATCCACTTTGAATAAATGGGAGTAAAGCACCTAATATATGTCAAAATCTTCTCCCTGACAACTGACACACTAGTCTCCTGAAGGGAATGAACTGAACAAGTATTAAGAGTGACACCAGCCTGAAATCAGTGTAACAGAGAATCAGGCTTGTGTATTTAGGGCTGCTGTTAAATGGCAAGGCCTCAGACCAAAAGACCAGAAATGATGCAACTGGAGATGCTGGCAGGCAGCTTTGATGCACAGGTCAGTGTGGTGGGAAAGCTATGAATACCAGAGCTATGCCCGTGCCAGCCTGCCTTACCCACAAGTGGTGTACTTCCAAGAAAAGCCTCCAGTGTAATAACAGGAGATCTGCCTAACCTGCTGCTGCCCTGTGAGCTGCCTGAGTCTCAGAGTGCTTTAAGGGGACGAGGAACAGGCTCCTGCAGGACTCAGAGCAGCAAGAGCAAGCTGGCTTTCCAGAGCTCGCTGCTGAGACACCCAGCTTTGCTTTCCTGCTGGGGTAGTGAGTATCCTGCACAAAGCAAAGAGCACAGCAGTCTGAGACATAGCAGAAAATAGCAGCCTGCAAAGTGAAATCTGCCTTTACTTTCCTATCTCTGTGTTGGAGAGTGATAAGAATTACCTGAAAATAACCCTCGTCTACAATATTTGCTTTACAAGTCCCTATCAGCCTCCACTGAGAAACAGCACTGGGTATGCAGTCATGCATCTCACTTACAATAGGGCACTGTTCTTCAGAATTTTTGATTCCTTTCCATGATACTTACTAGATATAAAATACCATGTTGTGACAACTGCAGAATTGACACTTAATGATCTTTTTAAGAACTGGCCACTTCTCTTCTGGTTCAGTCTTGCCAGCACAACCCAAACCAATAAATTCACTCATTAGCGTATTCTGCTGCTGTCTGGGATGGGAAAGTACACGTGATAATCATCACTCACATAGAAACTGTGCCTGAGGTCATTGGAAAGTGCTCTTTTTTGTCGGCTTGCTCCTGCAGAACACGGTGATGGCTATCCCTTTGATGGCAAAGATGGTCTCCTGGCTCATGCTTTTGCACCGGGGCCTGGAATTGGAGGAGACTCCCATTTTGATGATGATGAACTGTGGACTCTTGGAGAGGGACAAGGTACCAGACTTTTTAATGTTTCAGAACATATGGCCTGCAATTTAAAATGTTCTCTACAACACATTTATGTAATTCCTAAATAAATGTTACGTAGGATTTCCCTGCTTCTCTACTGTTACTCCATGAAAAACTGAATTAAGAAAAGGCCTGATGCTGTAGAACCTTCATGAACTGTGGGAAAGTACAAAGCCATGGCTACTATTTTGGATGCCTCAGTTCTCAGGGATTCAAACTAGAACACCTTTAAGTTAATTTGTAAAAGGCAGACTGGTCAGTTTTTCTGCTGACATACCCTTTTTAAGACAATTTAAGCTGTGGCTCCAGTTGTTAAAAGTTGTAATCAACTTGAATAGGTTTTTATATACTCATAGTATCTTACAAACAAATGTAATATAAATCACTTATGCTGATGACTGAAACAAAATTAACATCAAGCAGTAGATTAAGAACATCTCTAAGAATCTTTCATAGGCAGTTTGCCATACCCTTAAAAGAAAAGATCTAGATAATGTCACCAGAACTAGACAAAAAAAGGCCAAGTATTAGTAGTTTGGAACCTGTTTTTTCTGCTTGGACTTTGCTGCAATCATATAGTACTAATTAGAATTCTTGTCCCAAAAAATAATTTGGAAAACTTAGAATAAGAATGCAAACTCATATTTGGGTTTCATTTCAAATTCTAGCTTTCTTACCTGTCCTCCCACCCAAAAAAAGAATTGAACTTTAATATCAAAACAGTCATCTTCGTTCTTCCACCTTTAGAAGAAGCACTGACGGGTGACTGTACTAACTGGACTGGATCCCTGCCTCAGAGGCAGGTGGAAACTGTTTTCCCTATCAGTGAAAACACTGCACAAGCAACCAGTTAGTCTCTGCCATTGAAAGAAAGGCTATGGCTAAGTGACTTATCTATGCATTAACATATATTCCAGCCCCAATACTGTGCTCATAAGCCTACATACGGCAAATTGAAATAAACCCCAGGATCTGGGTGTGTCTGTGCTCCCACCCTGCCCCCTGTGCCACAGAAGATGTCACAGAAGTCCCACTGGAAATACCAAAGTGGTTTATGAGGCACAAGGCATGTTCAGCTGCTGCCTGGAACCTTTGAAACTATACTGAACATTTCAGACCGTATTACTAAGAAACTAAATTACTAAATGTATTAACAGCATAACTTCATCTTGCCATAGTAACAACATATATATTTTTCTGGGCTGATTCTAACACTTCACCATGAGTAATATCCATGCAATTCTTTTAAAATTACTAGTTTATATTTCATCTATGATCATCTTGCCAATAGAGAGACCAGCAGCATATTGAATTTCAAAGTGGAAATTCAGACTGCATTTCTCTATCAGTATCTTCCAGGAAAAGAAGATGTCTAGAAAAGGTATTTTTTGTATCAGCTGGTGGCTAATTTCACCACTGCATTTGTTCTCATTATAGTGGTCAGAGTGAAGTATGGAAATGCAGATGGTGAATACTGCAAATTTCCCTTCTGGTTCAATGGCAAGGAATACAACAGCTGCACAGATGCAGGACGCAGCGATGGATTCCTCTGGTGTTCCACAACCCAAGACTTTGATGCAGATGGGAAATACGGATTTTGCCCCCATGAGTGTAAGTAGACCAATGTTTCTACTGTTTTTTTCCTGGTAGACTGTTCCCTTCTTCTTTGCTCATCCACTTCTCCTTGTGCTTTTCCCACTTCCTTTCCTTTCAGATAAAGCAATTAATGTCTTTCAGAAATCGTAACATATCAGTATCTGTACAAAACTATTAGAGGGTCTAGAAAAGCTAAGACTGTACTCCTACCTTTATGGAATATGAACAGAACTCTCTGTTTCATAAGAATATTATTTCATATTTGGAAACATTCATTTAGAGATTAGAAAAAAGTGTACAATGCCTTCATGTAGCCAAAACTTTTTAAAATTATATGCAAGACTATTATTATTATCTTTCAAATGAATTTATGACAATATATTTCCTGTTAAAACAACAGGAACACATATTTCTGTGCTTTAAAATCTTGATGAGTCTTTACATCTTGAGGACATAACATCTCAGACAATTTATTGGTATGAGTGTTAATTTCATCTCCTGTACATCACACAGCAGGAAACCTTTAGAGAAGCAATTAAGTATAATTGGCTGTAGCCTACCGAGGTAATTTATCAGCAGTGAGGAGAGTAGAGAAGATAAGGTGCTTTTAGCCACTTGTTCCACCTCCTGTTTGCCAGTTCCTGGAACAATATATTAACAGACATTCCCAAGACTCCACTACTGCATTCATTTATTTCCCTTTGTACATAGCCAACTGCTGCTTTGGGCAGCACAGTGTTTCATCACTCTTTTTACCTTTCATATCAAGCACTGGGTCACTAAAACTCCTGCCTACTACTCCTGGGTCATAACAAATAATAAGAGAGTTTTGAAAGAGAACAAACCAGAAATCAATGATGCTATTGTCAGATTCATGCTAATCCTGCTTGAAACAAGGATTTTTCACTAAAAGTAAATAAGAAGCACTAATAAGTACTAAACATTTTTATAATATTATGGCTACACGTAAGCAGTGAAGCACTGTCAGGGAGAGTTGGTTCTGAAAGTGAAGTTCCTGGAAATGCTTGTGTGAAGGTTTCTGAAATGGAACAGAAGGTTTCAGCCTTTTGTTTCTGATGTATTTGTTTTGCAAGATCCACGAACAATTATGCACAGATGTTTCTTATTAAAGGCAGAGTGGCATTGTTCACTCATTATTCCAAGGCACCATTTGCTAAACCCCAGCTAATAAATTCAGATAGGGGAGGGTTTACATCAGAGTGTCTGTGTTGGGGGCAACATTCCTGGTTG
This sequence comes from Pardalotus punctatus, assembly GCA_013400915.1. Classification (NCBI taxonomy): domain Eukaryota; kingdom Metazoa; phylum Chordata; class Aves; order Passeriformes; family Pardalotidae; genus Pardalotus; species Pardalotus punctatus. The sequence continues at coordinate 166,417 of VZTX01015207.1, forward strand.
TTGGCCTTTGTTCCTCTCATGTTTAACTCACTGAAGTTAGTTTCAGTTCTTCTCATTGTAGAGCCACAGTGCATATATGGAAACATCTTTAAAGCTATGGTGCTGCACAGGGGTTTTCTAAAGTAAATCCCAGATCTGTACCCTAATTCTGTAAACTGATCAAACTATAGTTTGTCAAAGCAGAAGGTAAAGCAGAAAGTTATCTACCTACTACACAAATCTTACACAGCTGTGCTGAACTCCTTTGCCACATGGGATCAAGGGATCTTGATAGCTCCCTTTTCCTAACTCCACTGACACTACAGGCTGTTTAGGCTCCTAACTCTGGTCTTCCAATACAGAACATTGCTATCCTCCAATATAAAACTGTCTGCTCTCTGCCTGTACCTCCCTCACACCGGTCACAGTTCTTACAGGCTGTTGCCCGACTGCTCTGCCAGGCAGAGCCCTCCTGAAGCTGCAGCTACCTCCACCTTGGATCTGTGCCACAGGAGTTTTAGCAGCCTTCCAGCCTGAGGTTTCCTGACATCACAGCTGGTTGATTTTTCTAGGAAGAGCTAAAAGTGAAGTTCACATATTAGTAATGTCCAGTCTGAATCTGCTCTCACTTCAGTGTATCTTTACCAGTTTTTAAATTGCTGAACTTACCACGATGCAGAACAAGGCCCTTTAAGATCCCCGTACATGTAAATTAGACTTTTGTTTTGGGGAAACTGACCCAGTCTGTGTCTTTAACTTTCATTTACATTAAAGCAATTTTATAGTTAAGGTGGGGGGGGGAATTGAAAACTTAATAAACCATTGTTGTTACCATCACATGATGTAGCCTCAAGCAAAACAAAAAACTGCATTCTGACTGTGACTCAGAAGGGCTGCATGCAAAGCAGTAAGAGATTGACTTTCCATATGGTTTTTGCAACTTAGCCACATGTAAACCAATATAAAAAAGGCTATTAAAATGCAGAGTTTGCCAGACCTAGAGCTGGAAGCAGCTCATGGTAAGTGAGTCATCTAAACAACTCAGTTTAACATTGCCCTCCAATTCTACTATTTATTAAAAAATAAAGTCCTTCTCCAATCACAGTAGCCACAGTCTTAGTTAATGCACCTTTCCTAATTTAGAACAGCATCTGAGACAAAGCCAAACCCTTGCAGCTTGCTTTTTTGAGGAGGTACAGTGTGTGTTGCAGACAGGACCACTGTGTGGCTGCTTCCATGTCCGGGATGCAGAAGGATCGAATCACTCTCTAGGCAGATCAGTTCAGCAAACGTGTGTGTGAGCCAGGCCTGCAAAGCTCCAAGTCCTCTCGTTAGTGGGACTGGAACTTCAACAACTTACAGATCCTGTGGCAAATCACTGGTTTAAGTGTAAAAGGCAAAATGGACCATCTGTTCTAACAATACACATTGTCAGAACCCTTTTCCAGTCACCCTCAAGCCAGAAGAGGTCTGGAGGGTTTATTTAGGGCTACTGTAAAAAGAAGCACACACTTCTCTAGAAGTAAACAATTCCTCTTCCCACTGATGTATCAGACTAAGCAAAGGCAAACCCCCTCAACTCCTACACAAGGGCTGAGGCTGTCATGGCTGTTTAGTCATCAAAAACAACAGCTAAGTTAGAACTAACCTGCCAAGCCTTCCCACGTAAACATTTCGGTTTTAACTGCAGCTTTAAGCTGGGTGAGAGAGAGAGGGGAAAAGGTGCCCTTGGGCACCTTAGAAAAGGCCAAATCATGCATGCATTACACTAGGAATTCTAACAGATAAGTCATTCTGTAGTGCTCTTCTTAAATCTCCAGGGGAATTAGCATATCAATGCATGAAGGATTTTTTTATCTCTGCTCAGTGCAAGGCCTAAAGCAGTTTGTTGCCTTCACAGTTTGCTCTCACCAGCACAGGGCACAGAGGATTTCCACTGATAGAGCAGCCAGGAGAAGACACAGTCAAATTCACAAGATGTCTGATACTCCAAGCCACCTGCATTTTAATGGAATTCAATTTGGACATACATTTTTTAAATATCAGCATGTGAGTGCATGTCTTGCTCTAGATATTCCAGAAAGTCTAGTAAAATCCTAAAAAACCCCAGAACTCAAGTTATTTTAATCTGTATCATTTTAATCCTTCATCCACGAGAAAGAATTCTGGTTCTCCAAGTTGAGCCATGGGGCCTTGTTTGTGCATATGGACAGAAAATAAACACTCTTCATAACCTCCCCTTCCCCAGAAGACCAATGCACAGCCTTCACAAACACTGACCAAGCAAAAGACAGGAGAAGCCTCCAGTGTTCAGCTTTGTTGGAGCAGTCATTATTGTCCTCTTCTGCTAATCTATTGAGAGGCTGAGCTGGGATTCTCAGAAATGAGAAGCAAACATAGAGGAGGAACCTACAAGTTAATATCCAACTTTACTGTATGCCAGCATTTTAGAGAAATTCTGCCCAAAGTCTGCCATTCTAGCCAACATCTCTGACACAAAGTAAATGAACCAGTACAGAGCTAAGGAACATGAGTGACCCTCTCAGAACCCTCTTTTCACATGTTGTTTTAAGGAGGAATATCAAGTTTGTGTCACAATCAACCAGCCATTCCCTTCTATACACTTGTGAGACTGTACCAGCCCCGGTCTCTCTTGCCAAAGCATTTCAGTGCTGGTGTAAAACAGATTCCAAGTATGAAGGGCACCACACCCAATGGGTGTCCAGTGTGTGTCCAGACCTGAGCACATTCCCAGGGGTACACTGTGATTCCTTGTTGATACTGAGCTTTGTGCATTGACATTTTCCTCTCTCCTTGTCCCTACAGCACTTTTTACAATGGGTGGCAATGGTGACGGGCAGCCATGCAAATTTCCCTTCAAATTCCAAGGCCAGTCCTATGACCAGTGCACAACAGAAGGCAGGACAGATGGATATCGATGGTGTGGAACCACTGAAGACTACGACAGGGATAAGAAATACGGATTCTGTCCAGAGACAGGTACGAGGAATGTTGCTTGCAGTCTAATTTGTCATTGTTTTAACAAGTCTCCTTTTGCACACTTTCACCAGAGCACACAAAAGTTGATGAGTTAGACACAATTTCAGCAGAGGTGGCCAAGGATGTAACTGGAACGGGAGCAATCTGTATAAACAAGGTGGTGTGACACAGCACACCAGGTTTGTCAGGAATATACAAATGGCATTGAACCTGACTATATGGCTACAACTGCAGGATAATTACAAGCAGATTACAATTTGTTAATGGCCCTGCAAGAGAAGTCTCATGTGACAGAAGAAAGTAGGAATAATATTTTAGCTTAATACTCACCATTTACACTTGTAAAAAGAAATCCTGTTTAGTATGTTAAGCTTGTAATAGATCTTTTCAGCAATTCAAAAGAACTAAGTGAAATGGTTTAGTCATGAAAATAGATTTCAGCTTTCACTTTTCACTTTTCACACTTTTTTATACTTTTTAACTTGAGTTTTACTACATAAAGGAACAAAAATTAATTTATACCCTTGAATAGCTTGGCAGGTGTTCATTTTTGGGATACACACTAGAGCCATAAGCATAGAGACTAAGTTAACCATGGCAATTCTAAAATCTCTGGCTTTTAACAGAGCCAAGGGGAAGCTACATTCACACCTACATGCATCCTGCTTTTTGGTTTTTTGGTACCTTTTGAAAATGGCCTAACCATTTGCAATACAGCTTTGATGTACTGATATTTGGCTCTCTGTTACTTTCGATAACCAGGTGTAAGCCTTCTATTTTACACTAAAAATGTAAAAAAAAAAATAAAAGAAAGGATCAAATTCATTATACCTTGCTACATGGTTAGGAAGAGAAAATTCTAAAGGATCATTCAATAAAAGAACCAATATATCTAGAATCAATGTATTCAAAGTCCTAGGTAACACAGTCTCTACCACTGGAACCAAGAAATACACTTAGTTTAAGGGTTTTTTTCAGCATAAAAAGCTATTAATAAATAATAATGAATGAGAAATAAATACTAATAAATAACTAGGGACACAACCAGCTTTGCCTCTGTATTGCTCTCATGTACCTTCCCAGAAGATACACCACAATTTGAAAGGAACTGTAATTGCCAGGTAGCAATGTAAATGAATTTAAATTAGTTGTCCCTGCACATATGAATGTTATTTCTTATATATTACTGCCATATGCTACATAGATAAGAACACAGGGGAAAATTTTTCAAGTATTTGCAGAAATACTGGTTAAAAAAGTTATCCCCATTTAGTATATCATTTCCTTTAGAAAACGTTTACAGTTATATTACTTTAAATTGTACCCTGCTGTCAGGGTATATAAAAGCTTATTCTTCAGTGGGACACCCACTAGCCAGGTGGATATTCAATAGCTCTTTAGCCTTTCTGACCTACCTTCCACTGGAACACTTCAAAACGTTTTAAAATAACACTGGGAATGAACATTAAAAGATACTCACTGGGAAAACACCTTCCACAGAACATTGTGAAACTGCTGCTTTCCCAGAGCTGTGACATGAGTCTGGGGCTCCTTCTTACCCCCACCAAAACTATTGGCAAGTTCTATAATGGCAATGTCTACACTTTTTCCTTTTTTAATTGAGTCAGGCAGTCATCAAGTATTACTTTTAATCTTACTCTTCATATTCCTAGAAGGACTGCAGTATTTCTGCTTCCTTTCTGGTTTTAATGTGTATTTTACAAGAGGCAAAAGAGATCCCCTTCTCACTGGGTTTTCCCATCATTTTCCACAGCCATGTCAACAGTTGGTGGAAATTCTGAGGGAGCTCCTTGTGTATTCCCCTTCATCTTCCTTGGGAATAAATACGAGTCGTGCACGAGTGCAGGGCGCAATGACGGCAAACTCTGGTGCGCTTCCACCAGCAGCTACGACGATGACCGCAAGTGGGGCTTTTGTCCAGATCAAGGTAACTCCTTTTGTCAGGGCAATGCAAGGGTGACCGATGGTATCATATGGACAATAATTTCATGCTCATACTTATTACTCCTGTTGGTCACAGCAAAATCCCAACATTGAAACGTGAGACTACAGCTAGAGAGTCACTCCCAGAGCTCATCTATCTGAAATAATCAGATTTTCTAAAGTTGCAATGATGCATGATCCTTCCAAAATACAAAACCATGAAACAAATAAATAAATAAGCAGATGTTTTCCTCCCCACCAGTTTTTCCTTCCAAGGCTAAAAGCCACAAGTACCATATAATATTTCACTAGTATGCAATAAATTATACGCTGATACAAATTAGGAACAAACACTAAATGGAAAAAATTAATACATTTGGGATTGATACTGTGAAGGATGAAAAATGTGTTTAAAAAGTGAGTGAGACAGTATAAAGGTTATGTGGTGAATATCATTATTTAAAATTACTTTGGTTACTATTTGTCCATATTTTAACATGGGCAAAAGGCTTTTTACATATTTACAAATAAATGCTAGACATGGGGGTTTATTTTAGGAAGAAAAAATCCTGCCAAATTTCAGACTGTTTGGGCATAATCGATAAAATGTCATCCTATGATAAAAGGGTATTTTTAACCTAACAATATTTGGTACTGATTCAGAGTCTGTTTTTCAGAGACACAGATTTACAGATTTGTTTATCACTTACAAGCCATTTCACGGTGAAAAGGAGTATTTGATATCTAGACTGCAAGTTTAATTCTTCTGTACCTAAAAGGGATGTCCAATGTTATTTGCTACACTTTCTCTTTTTCACTGAAGTATTAAGACTTGATCAGAGTCACTTGCATGGGAGACAGCAGCAAACATCCCCTACCAAAAGAGGTTTTGGAATCTCTCCAATGAAATGTCATTACCGGCAATATGTGTGACATTCACCATTGGAGGCCATAAATGCTAATCATTATTATTTATTGTGAACAACCTGTACAGTACAATTCTATTTAAAAGCAAGCAGCTAATACTGTCTTACCGTGTTATTCAGGGTACAGTCTCTTCTTGGTTGCTGCCCATGAATTTGGCCATGCTATGGGATTAGAGCACTCTGATGACCCAGGAGCTCTCATGGCCCCTATCTACACCTACACCAAGAACTTCCGACTTTCTCAGGACGACATTAAAGGGATCCAGGAGCTATATGGTAAAGTCCTCCCCCATCAGCAGAACTCCTCAGGTAGCACAGGTTGACATCTGGGACTCAGAACTCGCAGTGAATTACAAACTGTACAATCCCACCAATGCCACAAACATCCTCTGCTCCTTTCTCCCTGTTTTCTTCATACTACCAGGCCTCCTACTTTAAGCAAATATCAAAATTTAAAGATTAGGGGTCACTAAATTTACTGAATGAAAAGGAGCATCAAAACACCCCACAAACAAACCTGTAGATGAAAATTTCTAGTGCCTTTACTGGGACAATGAAATGCCACGTGTGTCTCTTCTCTAGACTGGAATGCCTGATGCGGGTGGGTTTGGATGTTACTTTGTACAACACTGAGTTTCCCAGATTGTGAGCCCCTGCAAAAGGGGAAGCACATCGTTTCCTTTGTCCCAGCTTGGAAACAATTCACATTGTCTTCCCACAATTCAAGCTGTACTATCACAATAACGTAGGCAGAAAGTGTGGGAGCTGAAACGTCAACGTAAATGTATTTGGTAGTCTCCTAGAGAAAAAGTGGATTTAAGTATTTTTATGTAGCTACATCTTTTATGTTTATTATTTTCTCCACAGATAGTAAAATGCATAAGTAGTATCATGATTAAAATTCCTTTCATGTATACATTTTCTACCTTGCAGAGGCACAAGCATGCTACAGTCAATTAAGCAGTCATTCTGATATTCCATTTCTCTTTCTGTGCTTTTCACTTTTCTACTGAGAGATCTTTTTAGCTGTGACTATATTCTACAGTATTCAAGGCCTTGGAAATTTTAATAAGAATATACCAAAATTATTACTACATGAGACAAAAATCTGATTTGAATCTTCATTATTCCTTGTTCTCAGCTGCTTTAATTAAGAATGGGAATTGAGACATGGGCAAAGTTGTGTTTCTGAGCTCACACTGTGTATGTTTGATAAGAGTTCAGAACTTAACCCAGTTGCCTTAAAGCACATTTCAAGATCCAAGACAAAACTATCTTTCTTCCTCTTTTTGCCTGATACAACCCTTTACAATCTGCTTTCTATGAAAAACAAGTATTTGTAAAAAAAGCTTTGTTTTCTCCCATTATTATTATTACTATCACAAATCAGCTACACTCCTTTTTTTTTTCTCATAAAGTAAATTAACCCGATGTCTGAGAAAAAAAGGCAAATGCCTCATATGGCAAGACAGCAGCAGCCAAATAATAAAACCAAATAAAATAAACCAGATGGCAATGTGCATGTTCTGAAAAGCACATTTTGATTCTTGCTGAGGGCAGAAAGATCATACAAATGGCTCAAAATGCATCTCTGTAACTTGCCAAACATTGGCACTTCTTTAAAAAAGAGAAATCCACTTTGACGTCTTTCTCAGCAGAGCTGCGGATAATTCTGAGTACAAGGACTTTGAAATGTATTTCTCTTCTTTTTAGAAGCTAGCAAAATAAAAATTGTAATGTTAACTTCTGAACCCAGGATAGTCCCTTCTAACTATCTCTCAGGTTAAACAGGCTGCTCAGCCCAGACAGACACACGCAGGCACCACGTCTCAAATGAGGCCACACGGAGGATTCAGGCAGGACTGGAAGTCACGGCTTCCTCAGCTCTACTTGACCATGCTCCTTCTGAACAGATTTTATTATTGGTTATGCCTCCTTCAAAACTCACTCCAGATTATTACCCTTTTAGAAATCACGGCAGCGCATGTTCTCCATGCAGCACCTCATGTCAGTGTAACAGAATATCTTTGTTCCCCATCACAGAAGTGTCACCTGAACCTGGACCAGGACCAGGACCAGGCCCAAGTCCAACCCTTGGACCTGTCACTCCAGAGCTCTGCAAGCACGACATTGTATTTGATGGAATCGCACAAATTAGAGGAGAAATCTTTTTCTTCAAAGATAGGTAAGTGAGATCATTTGAGGCCCTCTTGGTCAGCAATTTAAGGAATCTGTGAGACCTATTCACCAAAATCTAGGAATTTATTTTCTGGCACAATATCCATCCTTTATTTTGTGTGTTCAGCAATGGCAAAGTGTCCTAATGAACTCCTGAGGGAAATAGAAACGGCTTAATTAAGTTTGAGTCCAAAACCATTAAACAACAGCATCATGTGACTCATGGCTGTTGTAATACCACATCAGGGATGTGCTATTGATTGGGATAGGGATTGGGATAGGTATTGACTGGTGATTGGGATAGGCTACATGTGTGCAAAGCCTCCAAGACAGAAGGCACCAAAGGCATTTTTGATGCAAAAGCAGAGACATTCCTGATAAAATGAGGGGGTTGCACAGCTGCAGCTCCCACTGCCTTTGCCAGGGCCTGTATTACCCAGCTGCTCAGCAATGAAGAGCATCTCCTAAGGAGTATGGGACTTGGCAGCACCATTGTGAGAGACTCTAAAGCTCCTTTTTTCCCTGTCATAAATCAATGCCAAATTTGGAATAATTTATCCTCAGTTACCCTGAACATTCTCTCAACACCAGTGAAAATCTGGGTCCACACACATTCAGTGAGTGTGCCTAAATCAAACACTCTCTCCTATCATATAAAAACAAACACAAGCATCTGAAGCTAAGGGAAGTATTGCAACTCACCTGTTCATTGCTTCTTGCCAGCTGTCAGTTGAAATTTAAAAGGAAACAGGAACCAACAAACAAGCTGCCCTCAAAAATGGCAATATAAAAATTATTTGTATCTCCTGGTGATATACCCAGGTCCAGCCATCTACTCCAGATGCAAATTTTCAGCTCAATATATGATATACTATGTGTATGGTTTTACTCTACTCACCAGCTTTTTGTAAGAAAAAAACATGGTCAGTTAGGTGATTTTAAAGGCTAAATACAGTAATTCCTTCAGTGTATTTCCTTCTAGATCCAATCTATATGATACCCGGAATAATGGTGCTTTGAGATTGAAGTTGGACTTAATCTTTATCACAGGCTTTGTGTTTTAGCAATGCAAAAATGGGATTTAAACCTTCTGATTGTAAGAACAAAACATTTTCTATTTATATTACAGCTGCTTGGAGCAAAGAGGGTTCATTCAATCTTGTCTGTGGGGATACCTCTGATACTTTTTGTATTCTTTCTCTTGGCCCTGTCAACAGCAGCCTAAGATTCCAGTGATCCCTATTGGCAAGGAACAGTCGTTCCTTGGCCACCAAATGGCCCCACAGTACTGACAGATCAGCCCCACACAAAGCCATGCAGGGCTGGCCCCACAACCTCATAACAAGTGTGTCAAAACCAGTGCCCACTTTTGCTAATTCAGTCATCAGAGAGCTGCAGTATTCACCTGAGCTCAGCACCTTCAAAGGAAAAGCATTCTCACAGCAAGAAAACCCCTACCAATTCCACACCATTCCAGCTACTGCTCCTCTTCTGCTCACTCGTGGGCCTTGGGTTGCAGCCAGACCTTCACCTTGCTTCTGCTCTTGTAAACTGGGAGTCACCCAAAGGAACAATGCAAAATCTACTCCTAAACCAGCAGAGTGATCCAGTATTCTATATAATCCCAACAAAATAGAAGTATTTTGCATTTAGATACAGTTGGTCTAAGAACTATGCAAATACCAAAACAATCTGTTCAAACTGGCTCAGCCTTTATGTAGCATGCAGCAAAAGCAGACAACTGTTGAATTGTTTTGTTCTGGAATGGCTTTGCCTGTCAGTCTTGCAGCTTTCCAAGTATCAGGCAAGCAGCATTATGACTCACTTTTGGAATTCAAGAAACAACTGTCTATCATGTGTCGTGTGACTTTTATGATTCATGAAAATGAGCATCGAATCCAACTGTCACATGGCACAGGCAAAGAGAGTAAATAGCAAAAAGAAGGTCAGATATGATGAAGTCTTTCCAAAAAAAGTATTTTCCTTCCCTCCTCAAATCAAGGAAAGGAAATTACAAGGAGAAGGAAATTACTGAAGGTGCTGATAGCCATAGAGAACAGCTGAGCTTTTCCACTGGGCACAGAATGTCAACAAACAGCATTTCCACAGATGGTTTTGTTCTGAGAATGAACAAAAGTTCACACTTTGAAATTTATCAGGACACTAAAAAAGACCCACCAATTTGGGTCCTTTCAATAACTGCATGTTTTTGTTGTTGTTGTTATTATTATTACCTACTTTAACTAAATTATTCAATCTATCTATAAATGTTATATTAAGATTTAATATGGATGAGTTAAAACATTTTATTGTGTTCAAACTGAAATGAGAAAGCCAAATAATTAATTTCACCATTTCCTCAATAAGATGTGTAGAAATAAAAACACCTTCTACCCAATTCAAAAACAAAATAAAATTCAGCTTGGACAAAGTTTCCCTTTCCAAGAGAAAACCTCACCATTTTAATAAGTCCCTTGAAATGTGTGGTTTATTAAAAGCCTGGTGTTAAGTCTCCGTTGGCTCTGGAAAATTTGAAATTCATGCAGATAGCAATTACCGGAGCTGATTCAGCCATAAATCAGGTCCAAATTTGACTGAGAATTCTGTAACTTGGATTTTTAAAGGAACTACTTTTATGCATGCAGTGTTATAAAGATTTTCTATATTAATTTCCATTCCATATCATATTGGAGCTGCTTTTCTGTCTAAAAAGAGATGCATGAAACAAATGGTATTACCTTTTACAGTATTTCATATGTATTTAAACACTTTCAAGAGAAGTAATTAGACAAACGGCTTTTTCTTTGCCTCTTTTTTTGTAAATGAAAATTATGTTTCATGCTCAGAGATATTCTTATACATGTCAAAAATACATTTATGTATGCAAAATGAGGATACAAGAAGATATTACTATCTTAATTATTGATAAAAACACAGCAATTTGTTAAATTAATTTAGGGCTGCTCCACCAAATTTTAGGCAAAACAAAAATGCACTTTAAGATCCTGGGCTTCTCAAAGGTATAATTATTCTAGGCAGGAATGGGTAATGACAATTTATACTCTGCAAAAAATAAAATGCCAGTAGCACCTTGAGCTTCAGAAGCATATTAATGGTAAAAGCAGTTTGACCTCAGAATTTAACGACTATAGCTTGGTGCAAGAGCAATTCCACCAGCCTGCTGATTTTTCATTTTATGACCATGTCAAAACTTTTGTTCTGTTGGAGAAAAAAGTTCCTCATTCTAAGGAGGAGGAAATAGCAGTGCCATTTTTAATACCAAAAGCCCTCAGCACAAAGCTCTGCCATTTAAAGATAATTAGAGCTTTTTAAAGCTTAAATCAAATGATCATCCTACTTATACATAAAATAGCCAATAAATTACCCTTTGCATTTCTCTAATGAACATTTTTAGTGCTAGCAGTTTCTTTTACAGCCAAACCCACTTCCAAGCAGTATGATATACAGCTATTAAATTTGAACTTTTAGTCACTACAATAGTAATTGCAAGAGCAGTTCATGGAATACAAAACTCTGCTTTTGTCAAATGCTCATCCATCTGCTCCATACACCGCAGCAGGAGGGCTCTAACAGTTTAAATGCTTTGTAAATTAGTTTACTTGTATACTCAAAGCACAGGATAAATTTTGCCCTGATGCAAACTCAGGGCAGCAATTTCACCTGCAGTCCAGCATGCAGCTTTTGGTGCAGCTTCTACATAAATGAGTTTGCTTTTCAGTCAGTGTAGAAGAGTTCCGAGCGCGTGCTGCTGCTAACGCGTGTGTGCGCATGTGTGTGTGTGTGCATGCTCTTGTGGCCTTTGCCAGAAGTGATGAGAAACAGATGTGCTGCTGAATTAGTTCATTGTAAATCTTGTACAATTTTCTGTTCTGCTCAGATTCATGTGGAGGACTGTAAACCCCCGAGGAAAACCCACAGGTCCTCTCCTTGTTGCTACATTCTGGCCTGATCTGCCAGAGAAAATTGATGCTGTCTATGAGGCCCCTCAGGATGAGAAAGCTGTATTTTTTTCAGGTATTGGTTTTAAAGGCTACGTTTTTTTTACAGGGATGGGTTTTAAGTTTCAAAATGTAAGTATCCATTTGCATAATGTTGTATTCAAGCTCATTTTCCCCCAAGTTGTACCTGGGACAGGGAACAGCCTGTCTAAGAGCCAGCAGAGCCAACAGGTAGGGTGAGAGATCTCCCTATTCCCACGCTGAGGATTTAGGACAAAGGCTGGATCTGAAAGACTGTAAACAGCATTCAGCCTCCAGTACAACAAAAGGGGAGCTAAAAGCACCTAGAAAGAGACACTCAACAATAACCAAAACCAAACAGGAATCATAATTCAAAATGCAAAGCAACAGCAACAGTGGGAGCTCTCCTCAGTCACTGCTCTGTTTTTCTTCTGTTTCCTTCCACTTTAACCTATTATCTCAGCACATGTTGCTTGAGAAAACTGCATTTTTTTTCTCCTCATGCCTATCCTTTTCTCCTTCTCCTTTGCCAAAGACTGACTTCCACTTTGGCTTCCAAGCACCTTCCTTGGTGGCTCATCAGGCAGAGGACAGAGGCAGCCATGCAAGCTGCCTCCATGGGAGAGCAGGAGAACAGGAAGCTCTGCTCTGTCCATCACACAAATGGTTCAGCTGTAGTGGCCAAATGAGCAGAGCTGTGAGACTGTTTTCAACATGAAGAACTGAGCCAGCAAAAACGAGGTTCCAGTATCTACTAAAAACATGACTAAACATCTCCAATCATGTAAAAACCATATGGCCAAAGCTGCTGTACATTTTCTGTGCAGGAGAGAAAAAAGTAATGGTAATCTATTCCACATGTCTCAGAGGCCATTTGCTTTAGTTTACATGGAATGGGGGGGAAAAATCTTCAATAAGTTAAATAAGTCTTAAAATGAGTTTTTGGCAAACCAAAACACTTCAAATACTGTATATATTATATATAATCCTATCACATGTAAACCTTTTCTTTATGCATTCCAGGAAAACACAGCTAACCNATGTCAGGCAAACCAAAACACTTCAAATACTGTATATATTATATATAATCCTATCACATGTAAACCTTTTCTTTATGCATTCCAGGAAAACACAGCTAACCTGCTTTTCAAAAGAACAAATGAGAAATATCAAAAAACAAAGACTAGTTTGAAAATAACACAACTACCTTAAAATACCAGTCACACCCACCCTTTCCTCCTGAACGGTGAATCAATAACTTCCAAGGATCTCAAATGCTATACTTTACACCTTCCTCACATTAATACTTTACTTACTTACTTTCCCACTAGCACAGAACCAAAGAAATATCCTTTCATGAATAAATCTTTCCATAGCTTTCCGTGAATTCAATGAGGCTATTTACTAAGCAAATTGTAATTCCATGTAAAGAACACAGAACACTACTACATAGTACAAATCTGGGGAAGTTAGAAAATGTTGTGTGACAAAGGACAACATGAACTCTGAGCAAAAACTTCCTGTCAATCACTCAATAAAACTGGTCAACAAAATAAGTAAAGGGTGAACATGAGCTGCTGCATTTGAACATCAGGTGCCCCTGCCTGGTTTCAGACCATCTTCATCACGCAAAAAACTACTTGTATAAAGTGTTTGTTTTAGCATAACCCCAATGTACCAAGACAGTGTCTGCCTCAAAGGTGAGCCAGCTAAGAAGGAAGGGAAGCAAGAGAAGAGAGGTGACGTCTTTTTCTGAGGCAAGGAGCCCTTCAATAGCAAAAGCACTTGTAAGCACAGTCCACTGGCACTGTAATGTGGTGCTTCACAGATGGTAAAACACCAGAAAGACAAGTGGTACAGTTAGTTCCATAAAAAAATCACACAGCAAAGCAAAAAAGAAGAAATACCCTTTTGTTAGTGATTAATAAACAGTGTTTGTTTGCTTTGTTTTCTCCTCTACTTAGGAAACGAGTACTGGGTTTATTCAGCCAGCAACTTGGACAGGGGCTATCCAAAGAAACTCACCAGCCTGGGACTGCCCCCTGACGTGCAACGTGTTGATGCAGCTTTTAACTGGGGCAGAAACAAGAAGACATACATTTTTGCTGGAGACAGATACTGGAAGTAAGATGCATTGAGTGGTGGTGGGATGCTGTTAGCCAAGCTGTGTCTCTAGGGCTGAATGCACACCGAGCTTCAGGAGGCAGGGACTAAAGACAAGGGTTCATCCTCTGGGAATACCAAACAAGGGCTGCCAGGACAGGGCTGACAGCAGGAAAGTGCTTCAGTACAGCAGCAGGAAACTAGGAGGTATTTGAGAAAACCAAATGCAATGGAAGAGGGTATCTGGGAGTGCCTGTTGGGCTGCCCTCCACTAACCCACCCCTCCACCCCCTTTACCAGCAACTGCCCCACACCAGTACCAGACTCTTAAGAGGGGCGAGTTGTCCTTACTGTCAGCTCACAAATGCTGGGAGAAAACTTTGCAAGGAATTCCTTAAAAATGCACTGTTCTCCAATCACTTGAATCCAAAGACTGACCAGATTGCCTATGAAATTCTTTCACTAAGCCATCAGGTTTAGAGGCACTGGATTTAAAGGAAACAGCAGCGTGGCTACCAAAGCATGCTGGGGATCACTGTAAATCCTTTCGGCAGCTGATCTACCAGTCACTGGCACCTTTGCTCTACTAATATAGTTGGCACAGAGGAAATCTCAACAAACCACAAGTGTATCTGTTAGTACTTTGAGAAAAAGCTTAGCTTCAATTAATTCTGACAGTCTCTCAATCCTCTTCATGTTTCCAGTGAAACTCAGGTGACCTTTGATACAGTCTTATCTTATCTTCTTAGATTAAGAAAGAATGTCCTTAAAATGCCTCAGGGCTATTACAGTGGTAGAAATAAATATCCTACATTACACCTGAAGAGCCTATTAATTATATAATCATATTTAATAGAATTTCATTATCATAATTGGCAAGAAGATCTATCACAAAACACCATCTTAAAAACCAGAGGAGGAACTTTGTGAGTTGCCTCCATGCTGGCTATCAAAACAGCATCGGAACAAAGCAGAGGCACTAACTCCTGCAGCCACTGTCAGAGGCCTGTTCCAGGAACAGGACTTCACTTCAGGAATGCAGACATTACACAACAGGCTGAAAGTGGACCCATTCACTAACTGACAACATAGAGGAAAGTTAAACATCAGAAATAGCCAAATCAGAAATCTAAAAGATTCTCCAACATATAAGGGCTCCTTCTGAGAGGTGTTCTATACAAGATATCAAAGGAGGTCTCTGCATAATTGAGTCCATTTTATGTGAACATTAATTTTATGTTATGATTGTACTGAATAGCTGTCTTTATTTTATCCTAATGGCTGTGGATTCCTGTAAGTAAATAAAATACCCTTACACAATTGCCACTTGATCATAACTTCCAATTAAGGACAGTAATCTCCATTATCTAAAGAAAAAAAAATAACTTAAAATCTATAGAATGGTATTCATTCTTTAATGTTGCATTGTAGAGGCCATTTAAACCTTTGAAGTAATTATAATACAGCCATTTGCAACACTTCAAACTCCTACTAAAACCTACAGACTATGAGTTAGCAATGCTGCTGGTCTCCTCTACCAACTATTGTTTTGATTAACTGTACTGCAGGGCCTTCAAGTAATTCATCACTCTAATCACAGACAGTATTTCTATCGAAGTACCTTATCAACTGCAGTCACTGCAGAATGCATAATTTATTGTTCATTTTGTTAAGGAAACAAAATAGGATTAAGTGATTTCTATCTGTGTAAAGAAGAAAGCAAGAAGTTGACTAATATTTCAGAAAAAAAATGCATCTCTCTTGAACAGACGCTGTAATCCTTAAGTATGTGGCTGTTACATTTTATACAAGGACTCTGTCAATGGAATCAAAATAGTTACATACCATAGTCCTTCCTGTGCCATTATCACACTTACTTTAAATGGATTTTTTGGAAGCCTTCTCTCTCCTTCATTCCAGCCACAAGCTATTTTAGTGTTATTATAACAAGACTGTTGAGCAGAGCAAAGTTTTGTGAGGGAGGGGAAGAGGAGCTGGCTCAGATTCCACAGCTGAAGTTTTAAAGCTACGCAGCAAGGTACTAGATTTTCTTTAAATAGCCCAGAAAAAAAACAGTAAGGAATTTAAATTAATCATTTGAATTGATTTTGACCAACCTACTGCTCATTAGTACTCATGTAACTTTGGATATAATCCAAGTAGCTCCATAGAGTAACGAGGGAAAGGTAACCTGAGATACCTCCAGACATGGATAAATAGAAATTGGGAACACAAATTCTTCCCTCCCTCCAGTACTAGTCAAAGACAACTGCTCTGAAGTCTCCTGCTTCTGAAGAGGTGCTTGAGCACCTGAAGGGTGATAGAGGCCTGGTTCAAACTCTATCCCACGTCACTGTGCTCAGGACACCTCCACGCCTCCTGCTCAGCACTGATTCCCATCCAAATTATATTTCTGGAAAGAATTCCCCTTAGGAAGTGTATTTTTCAAGTCAGCAAGAATTGCATTTTTGAAGGAAAAATGTAAAATTTCACAGGGTTTTAAAGGAATCAGGAATAATTATAATTAAATGGAAACAATGTTACAATCTCAGTTATTATATTTACATTCATTTTATATAGTCATATTTGCTGAGAACTCTCTGAAAAATTATACTACAATTTAACATTAAATACAGATTTTTAATATAGAGATATAATTTCCTCCAGGTACAACGAAGAAAAGAAGAAAATGGAGCTTGCATCCCCTAAATTCATTGCTGACTCTTGGAATGGTGTTCCAGATAACCTCGATGCTGTGCTGGGCCTTGGGGACAGTGGTAAGCTGTAATTCTGATTTGAGTCACTAACAAGCTCTCTTATTTGTTTGCTGTAAAACTTATTGGAGACTTTAGTTTCTTGTGGTCCATGAGCAGGAGCCAAATGGAGCCCTCTAATGCCTGATGCACAGGATGTCCCAGCACCAGGACACATGGCCCAGCCAGTCCTTGTGGCCTGGACATTTCCCAGCTCCTCGATACTCCGCAGGTTCCTCCTCACCAGCACACAGTCCCTGCACCATTTCAGCACCATCCGGCTCTAGCACAACCAGAACTCAACTGTGATAATCTCCCTGACCACAGACATGAATGGGTTTTGTGTTGTAGTGTTTTTTAACTTTCTCTCAACTGCAGCTGAGATCCTGGCCCGCGATTTTAAGGGGCCTTAACTTTTGCACAGATACGCATAAAAGTCTGAAAGGAACACTGGTGTCACATGAGTCTGAGTCTTGCCTCAGTCACATTTTCAACATCAATTTTGCCAAAAAACATTTCATCCCAGAAAATTCTGGCTCACAAAACAGTAACCTGATTAAGGCTCCATTTAAGAAGAGCTCTCTTCTACAGGATGGGAATTTTAATGTTGTTTTAAAATGTATCTTTTTTATAATATAAATAACTTATAAATACTTTGGGAAATAAGTCTTCCAGTTCATTAAGTTTCATGAAATCACAAAGTACAAAAATCTTTGATCAAGTATTATGTGCTTCATAATCTGAGCATGTTTTTTTATTTATTTTCACAGGATATACCTACTTTTTCAAAGATCAGTACTATCTACAAATGGAAGACAAGAGTTTGAAGATTGTTAAAATTGGCAAGATAAGTTCTGACTGGTTGGGTTGCTGAACCATATGAGATATTAATAATCAAATATTTACTTTTTTGTTATATGCCTTATCTGTAATTAGAAATAGATCTGAATGCTAATTACTGGACCAGTCTGGTACTGGCACCAAAACACTAAGTACCAGTACTGTATACATCAGATAATTTAAGAGTGTTTGCCTCCTCAGTATACAAGAGATGTTTACGTATATATTCTGGTACAATGTTTCCGTTTTCATGCTAGTCATAGTAGTGCTATGAACAGAACAGCCATCATTCTTTATTCCCGTGGTGCTTAAACAAAGCATTGGAACCTTTGGAGACTGGATCATGCCCCTCTGTTATTCACATACCAGATAGGCTCAGATGAGATGTACCAGCAGTGCACTTTGATTTTTATTTTTTTTAAATACAACTCTGTTATAAATGGATGGTTTGTCTTGATGTTTTTCACCCTCTTACGAGTTTGATCATTACTTCCATTTATTTACATAATAATACAGAAAGACTGTCAAAGGCACAGGTTGCCTCAGGATCTGCTTTGTGTTGATGCATGATAGAATCATGGCAAAAAACTGTGTTAAAGTATTGTTTTAAAGTACTTTTTATTTTAATACCTTAGTTAAATTTAGCAATTTGCTTCATGCACTTTGTTACTACTATATAACTTGTTTATATGGATGGAAACGACTCAGATTTTTGAAGACAATGCGTTATACATAAAAGTCAAGTACTGTTTAACGTGTTTTATTTTTCCGTTCTTTATAATATTGGGGGTTTTGTTCAATTAGGCTTTTTGGTTATGCATTGGGCAACAGAAAATGTTCTTTTCACAATCTGATGGAATGTGTCTCATTAAAAAATAAACCAGTAAAGAATGTCCCAAACATGAAGTGCCAACAATACAAATAAAATCAAATTACACTGTCAACACTACTCATGGCCAGGCTTCCTTTTATCACTTGAAATTAGAAATTCAGTAGCACGTTTCAGTGCAATATCTGTCAAAGGAAAAACATTACCCCAGTATATAAGTGCACAGTGGGTTTATTTAGAAACCTAGGTTATTTTCTCTGTTGGTTCTAAGATGCAACTGCAGCAATTTAATTAAAGAGATGATAGGGCCCCATATCTGTGCAAAGCCCGCTACTCTGTGTGAACAGTTTGCACTCCTGTCTGTCATCCACACTTTATCACAGGCTACCTCACCCCAGCCCAGGCAGGAAGAGAGGGGGTATGTATCCTATAGGGATGTAAGCTTGAAAAACAGAGATGTAAACCCTTATCCTGCCCGTAAGACCAGACACCATCTGGCCAAGGATCTTATCCAGCTCCACACACATTAAACATTCCAAGAGCCTTTATGGACTGCACCAGGCAAGTGGTCAACCCAGGTGCTTCTCAAAACACCTCTCACTTTGAGTCCGTGATTCACAGAGCTGACAAGTAAGTAATACCTGAGCCCATGATCCACTGGTTTCTTCTCATGTCCTCTACAACTTCATGTTTGTGTACACTCAGTGCTTTCCTGTTCTAAGCAGAGGTTTTTTTACTATGATATACTGAAAAGATACTACTTCTAAAATGGCTGCATTTGCCAAATCATCTTTTGATTGCACCCTATCCAGATCTAACTCCCACTTCAGGAAGCCATCAATTGATTACTATAGACAATCCTCACCTGGATGAGCCAGCATTATTCTACTCATGCCAAGAGAAAAGATGCCTTATCTCCTCCTCAGAATCATCATTCTCTTCAGAAATCATTAATTGCCTTCCCAATTAGTCTTGCACCAGAGCCAACAAAATAAAGCACAAAACTAAGCAGCTGTAATTGCAAAATGTTAGCATTGCAGGTTTCTGCAAACACCTGGCAACCTCACCATAGCAAGATCTATTTCAGGGATGCATGATCTGTCCTGATCATAAACATCATCCTGTACTAGTGTTGAAAATATTCCCTAGCTTTAATGACTGCCCGGCGTTCCTTTTGCGTGCTGCAGTCATTTAAGCTCTATTTTAAGAATCCTCAATAACCATCCTCTGAAGATTTTTATTTTCTTGTGTCAATACTGCCCCAACATGCTTACTCCAGCATCTGTATTTAATACGGAAGGGGTTTGAAACATAGATATAGTAGAACATTTACAATGGGCCTTATAGCTCTGAACTTGCTAAATCACATTTCTCCTGGTTACTAAAATAGTTTCCTTTTCCTCTACAACTTACACGTGTTTTGCAACATTGGCACATCTACCATCTTACATTCTGCAGTAATAACACCATAATCTGACAAAACTCCACACATCTGGTGGATTTAAGGAGTTCTGCTCAGCTTCTCCTTTTGTTCTTGCCTATGTAAACCCATTCTCCAATGACTAAATCACTGGCAGAAAACCAGAAATAAATTTTCTGTCCTTAAACTAATGCACACTTCTTTGGGTTCAGTTTCAGACTGGTGACTTTAAGATTAACACAGGTCATTTATAAACACATCTGTTTCTGCTCATCAACTGCAACATTTGCCAGGTTATCACTTACATATGTCAGACAAGCTGGAGGAGTATACTGACCTTCTTATTAGCCTTTCCCATCTGACCTGGGAAACACTAAGTCACAGAATGTGCCCTGAAAATCTCTTTGGGTCTAATTCCACCCATTGATAGCCACTTCTAAAACCTGCCTCTTCTTTCCTGGTTGTAATGAGTTAACCCTGAGATGGAAAGTCCTCACCTGAGCAGCACTGCAGTTCAGCCTGTACCTGGCCATGTCCTGTGCAAATCTGTCCCATCACTTGCTTCCCTGTTTAACTCTAGATCTGTCCCAGCACTATGGACTTTTTTGATGATCCCTAGACCCTTGACTGAACCGGATTACCCTTCCCAGGCCTCTATTTTCACGTCCCTTGGGCACTTCGAGACTGTGCCCTTGTCAAGGAGGCCACTGTCCTTGCCTTTCCTGCCCTCAACACATTTCTCCCAAGACATTTTCAGAAATGAACCAAACGTTTTTACCTGCCTTCTTTAATGAGGAAGAAACAAAGGGGAAAAGCATAAGTTCTTATCTCAAAGCCATACAAAATCCAGCAGAGATCAAACCTTTATTGAACTTGTTCTACTTCTAGAGGTTTATTAAATTGAAGTCAGGTTCACTTAGGACTTTTTGGTGTCAGGGTAGAGTTGCACACATGCTGCACCACAGCTTGTTGCAACATGGAGAGAGGTCAGACACTCTCGCTCCTTGAGCTGAGGGAAATCTTCTACCGGTTATGAGCAGGATGGGCTGCAGGCCCCCAGCAGGGCAGCTCCAGTCCAGTCGGGCAAAGGGCAGTGGTTTAGCAACTGCTCCCCACAATACATAAAACGCAGCCAAGGCTATAATGAAATGCCACAGCTTAAACACTCAACAGACAGAGCAGCCTGAATTGTGAATCATGCTTAACAGTTTGCATCTCAACTTCGTGTTTGCTAAAAATACATTTTCTTCCTGCTACTCTGTCTTGATTTTACAAAGCAGCAGTTACCGGTACATTGAATCAATTGACTGTAACTGTGCTGTTCTTAAAAAATCAGGAGGAGGTAGGTCCTTTGGGTCCATTTTGAACAAATTGTTTCTATTTACAAATTCAGACATGCGTGTTTGTAGTAGCAAAGACTAAGTGAATGAACATACTTCTGCTTTTGGAAGAGCTGAAGTCAGCAAACAAGCAGGCATCCGGCTCTGTGGAATCACAGGGATTGATTTGTGGCAGGGGAAACACTTGTTACAGACTGGTTACGTAAAACATTCACGAGTATTAAGGTACTCCCAGGTAGGGAACTGTAGTAAGAACAGCCCCTCAGAATAACAAAACCAACAACTATGTCTTCAGATCAAGACTCCTCGCCTTTTCAGAGGATACCCTTCATCTGACATGTTATTTCTGGTCTTACTTGGGAAAAATAAAAATTCCTGGCCTGAACCAAGTAGAAAATGGATTAAGTGAACCAATATTCTCTTCTAGTCTTGAACTGCCTTAGGCTACAACATTAATTTATATCATTTAAATATATATAATAGCTTTTTCTAAATTACATATTAAATATATGCCTGCATGGGTACATGCATTTGTACATACAAAGAAATAGCTCCTGGCTATATTAGAATATCTTATTTAATACAGATGTCAGAAGAGCATATTTGGGTTTGAAGGGACCTATGACAATCATCCAGTCCAACCGTCTGACGGCTGATTGACCTTAACCCGCATAGCACATAACACCAGTTTTTCCCTTTTCCAGAAAATATGTCACAGTCTGAGCAAAGAACAACACAGTGAAATAAAATACAAGTGTTCAGTATGCACGGCTGCTCTTCCCTGGTAGCATACTGGAGATAACAGCCAAGAACTCCAAGATAATCAGCAGTTCATTTGTTTTATTGCTCAAACACTTTCTCATAGCTGCAATAGCTGCATGAGAAGCCACACCAACACTTGCCCGCTGGTCAGCCTAACCAACACTGGGAAGGCTCTATCCACACTGCTGGCTTAGATCATCACTGGATCATTCTTTCACCTCATTTTGAAAATCCCCAAACTCACAGTACACTTCTAAAGTTCAGCTTCAGCCAGACTCACCAAACAAATGTTCAGAACCTTCCAGACAACCAACAACCCAGCCTGGAAGAGGGGCATGAGAATAAAAGGCCTCATGACACTACAGGTTTGCATTTCCCTTGGAAAACCCTTCTGCAGATGCTCTGCACAGTGAGCCAGAGGGTGACAAAACAGAATCTGTTGAGCTCTCAGCTGTCTTTTGCTGCCCAGTCCTTTCCTCTGGGACTTCTCAGAATCACTCCCAAATGGCTGACTTGCTTTGCTGTTAAGAATTTGTTAGCCTTGCCAAAATAAACTAGAATTGTAAGAGGATAATTGTTTTAATTTAGATTAGCCTGGAGTTTGGCAGTCTATCTCTGGAATTATGTGGAGGTGGTCTCCACTTTCTAAAAGGCAGGAATTCACAACATTAAGCTATCCAAGTGGGTTTATTTTCCATGCCTTTTACCACTGCTTCAACCTCGGACTGCTTCATAGCTTTATTCTGCCTTGCCCATGCCTATTACAGCACAATACTGCTGCCAAAAGGGCTGAAGCTCAAAAGCAGCTTCACACTCCGCAGTTGGGTGCCAGGAAAAGATGCAGACCAAACACCTCCATTGCACAAAGTTTCTAATCTCCACTAGCCAAGGAATTGGGGAATTTAACCACAGGTCTTCCATACAGAGTCACATCCTACAGTTACTTAAGCCATGGAGACTTTATTTCTACTGCGGTTGCACCTAAACAATCCTGGCCACAGCCTCTCTCCACTGGTCTCCTTTCCAGCTCCCTGAATCTGATTTAGTGGAACCTCCCCACAGCAGAGTTCACTGCCTCAGGACAGCAGCAGAAGACTGAAGAAGGCAAACCAAGCCGAAGCTCTTTACCAGAGAGGCAAGTCCTGCATGCAAAAGGAAGACAAGGGCTCTGCTTCCTCTCTGGTCAACGCATTGACTGTTGAACCCAGACCTCAAAAGAGAGAGAGTGATTTCTCATTAGGTGAAGACATGGCAGGGCTCATAAATTTCCTTTTTTTATGTTTTTCTTTTCCATTAAGAAAATATCCTTTTCAAGGCCACGGACAATTCTATTCCTCAGCAGCTCAAAAGAATGAAGTAGGAGACCTACACTGAAAATGCTTTTTCTATTGTTTCCCGTGTTGTCAAAGGGGCTTCTAAAACCCTCATTTGTAGGACTTTCATCCATTCTTACATTTAGATGCCTTCCTATGCAGCACTGCACAGCATTGTCTCAGTCCTCAAGCTCTTGTCTGGTATCACTGGTTATGTGTGTAGAATTATGGCTTGATTCTATGTTCAAATATGTAAATCCCAGTTCCTCTCATTTTCATGCAATATTCTTGAATCTGTGAACATTCTGAAGCTAAAAGGGACTAAGTATCCAACCCAAGAGGTAGGGCACCTGCCTACACAGATCTTCAGCTTTCAGGTTTTGGTTTGGCTTTTGCTTCAGGCAAGTCCTTTGAGAAAATGCATAATATATCAAAGCACTCAAGGCCTTTACAGATTTTGTCTTAGTTTCACTCCACTTTTATCACCTCTTTTCTCTTTTGTTCTTTCAGCTTTGTTTCGTACATAACAACTAGACACTTGGATCAAAACAAAAGAAATCGGCAGAGAGGAGTTACTCATCACCTGTCAAGGGACAGGTCAAAACTTCTCCAGGAAAAAAGATCATTTCCCCTTCAAATATTTTTTCTATAGACGCTCTTCATTTTTGCATGAAAATTAAAACTAGCATCACATAAATATTGCTAACATATACTCTGTTTCTACAGCACACTGGCAGCTTTAAGTATTCCTGAAAAATTTTTGTCTATTCAAAGGTTATTACACACTGGTAGTGAAGACCTGAATTCATGGGGAATTTTTCTTTTATGAAGTTGAAGTGGTCTAATGTCAGGGGAACCCATCCTTTCTCACATTTTTTAACTTCACAGGTCAACACCAAGCTCAGTTCACCTTCTTCACCTTTCTTGGGAATATTTCATTCCTCCTTGTAAGTATTTTAATCGCTCCTGGCAAAGGCTATGTTCTATGGAACCTGAAGGACTTAAGAACACATATTCTAACATCCACTTAGTTGCTCATTTTTGAAATTAACTTCAGGTTTTTTCATGTGTTGAACTGGCCCTGGTTTCTCTACTTAAAAAATTTAAGATAATAATTGGCACTTTGTCTGCAACTGTACCGTGAATCCTAACTACATATTTCACTGTGTAAGTGCACAGATCTCTCAAAACCATAAAAGAATCCAGACTCCCAGCTCCATATGCCTTCATCACCACAGCACAGCCCCATAGGAGAACCCAACCTCCCACATTTCCCAAACAAAATTTTATGAGAAAATAGGTCCTCTTGGGTTTCACACTCTTTGTGGGAACACATTTGAGTTTTCCAAAAGTGAAAAATCACCCAAAACAGACCAATGAGAAATGCACTGTTGCTTTCAGGTATATCTGGAATGCCATGATCAGCAAATTATTCAGAATTTCTATTCCATTTTCTTGCTGGGGATAAATATGATAAAATTAACTCCAGCAGAGTAAGCTCCTAGAAACAAAACCACTGTTTCAATACCTGTATCTCCTATATAAGATTGCCAATACTAAAATTCTTAGGAATTATACTTAAATACTGGAGTATTGGAGTAAATGTATTCAGGTCATTTACTGGAGTAAATGACCTGAATAACTGTGGCATGAGCTGAGCTGCTACAGACACTGCATGGCACATTGTGAAAAGGCAAAAGGATCCTGGCTCTGCAAAAATTATGATTTTAATAATACAACCAAAGTTCGTGAGCCTTACTTTCTCCTAAATTTGGAATTAGGCAGCATCTTCACTAGCCCTACATACAGTCCCAAGGTAGGCAGCTTATTCAGAAGGGCATATGAAATGTGGATGTAAACTAGAACCATTCCTAAGTTCAAGGGGATAAAAGCCCCTGCAGAGCCAAGAAGTGGCTTTACAATAATTGGCGGCTTTAAAGCAAACCGAGGGAGAGTTATTGCAGTTGACACAGCATCGCTTCCAGTTTGATTTTCCTTCCAGAGTCAGCAGCCCGGCTGTCACAGACAAACATTGGGAAAGAGTTTATTTGGAAGTTGCTCGCTCTCGGTGCGCTTTGAGCTCCCCGGGCCGGGCTCACAGCGCCCCCTGCGGGCAGCGAGGCCGCACCGCACCGGCACCGGGACACGGCGCGGCCCCGCAGCCCAAAGACACCCGGCACGGGCACCGGCACCGGGACACGGCGCGGCCCCGCAGCCCAAAGACACCCGGCACCGG